>JBBJLS010000001.1:49493178-49521738 GCA_037577275.1 Bryconaethiops microstoma
TCCCAAAACACTTTAATTTCATTTTAAACTCAGCTTAATACATTACCCTTAAAGAAAATTTAAAGGTAAACCCGTATTCGTACTGTACAGTTTAAAGTGAACTCCTGCAGTGCTAGAATATAAATTCCGATGTTACCCCTGTATAGACTGTACTGTAATTCATGCACGGGCGTCTTCTTTGGTATGTGCTGTTGTTTCCTTTGGTATAAGCAGGTAAATACAGTAATAAGTGAATTTAATTTACAGTAATAAAATACAGGGCTTTAAGAAGAACAAACACGAGAACACTCGAGACTCTCCACCGGGGAAATTCTGTATTTCAGCGTCACAGGGCAGCAGCCAATTAGCAGCAAGGAGAAATAAATAACGTTCTCGGACTGGCTACTTTCAAACCTCCCGCCTCTGAGTACAGCTGACTGTGACGTCCGGGCCACGCACTCGTGTTATAATTACATGTTAAGCATGAACATACTTAAAATTTCAAAATGCTGCATTCCCTCTGATCTTCATATATGGAAATTAAACTGCAAAAAATCAGCTTGTTTTGATTTCTGTTTTCAAGATATGACAAAACCAATGCATTTACATAGATTCTGCATGCCTATTCTGCATACTGCAGTTTAGCTCTAAGAAGTGTTTCAGCTTGGACTGCTTTATGAATGAGGCACAATACAGAGCAGCCAGTCAGAAGAATGGGCATTTGCTGTCAAAACAAAACCTCTATTTTGGTTATTTTTAATCTCTTGACATAATTTGTTACCAGCTCTCTTTTACGGTGGTTCAAAAATGACAGTTGGACCTACACAAATGAATGAAAGTAATGTTAAAAAAAATAGTTTTCTTAACTTATATTAAAGTTAAGAAGATAGGAAGGCTGTTTCCTTCTCTTGTTAAATTTGATCTGAAATCCAATGTTTTGTCAACAATAGTCAAGTATAAAGAGAGGTTGAAATGTGTATATATATACAGTACCAGTCAAAAGTTTGGACACACCTTCTCATTCAACGATTTCCTTCGTTTTTATTATTGGCTACATTGTAGATTAATGTTGAAAACATCACCTATTGCTCTGATGACAGCTTTGCTCACTCTTGGCATTTTTTCAGTCAGATTTATGAGGAATCGACCTGGAATGGTATTTAATTAGCAGGTGTTTCTTTGTCAAGAGTCCATTAGTGGAATTTCTTGCCTTCTTAATGTGTTTGGGACCATCAGTTGTTACGGTCGGGTTGGTGCACAGTTAGCAATTCTATTCCACTACGGTTCTACTCCACATTATGGCAAGAACCACTTAACTAAGTAAAAAGAAACAACAGTTCATCATTACCTTATTACAAAACATATTCTGGTTTGTTTAACTCTTTTTTTTTTTTTTTGTTTACTGCATAATTCCATGCTTTCTTTCATCGTTTTGTTTGTTCTCAATATTAATCTACCATGTAGAAAATAATAAAAAACAAAGAAAAAACATTGAATGAGAAGGTGTGTCCAAACTTTTGACTGGTATTGTAGACAAAAACAGTACAATTACCCATCTTCAGATCACAGTTTTGCTTGTCCATTTAATAAATATTTATATGTCATACAGGTACTCAGCTTAACTGCATTGGAAAATCACAGTGGAATAAAAATGTATGAAGTTCTTCAAGGGCTGAACTGGGAAATTGTCTGTTTCAAGCTGGTGCTGTATATTTGGTGTTTTGTCTTTTTCAGGGACTGTCAGCGTGCTGCTGTCTTTCCCCTTCATCTTCAACCCGTGTGTGGGGTGTGGCGTGGGAACGCCGCAGTGGGTGGGGCTTATCTACTTCATGCCTTTCATCATCGCCTTCCAGTTCGGCTGGGCTGCCACACAAATTTCCCATCTGTCACTCATCCCTGAGCTGGTCACCTGTGAGCATGCCAAAGTTGAGCTCACTGCCTACAGGTATGTGTGACGGATTTCCCCTCAGTTCACAACATTCCCATTTAACCACTGTAGCAAAATTACCTATTTTAGTAGAGTGTGATGGACAGTCTGGGTGTAAATCACTGACCTTAGGGAATGAATCAAAGCATCATGAAACCACAAATTTTGAAAAACACACTGAATATATAAATGTGACTGCAGGAACTGTTTATAGAGTCTAGACCATAGCAACAGCCTGTTGTATTTTACCAAAAAAAAGTGTGTATACTTTATTAAATATTATTATAATCAATTATATCACCACAATCAGATTAATTTATCAACATGCATTTTTACACCTTCAGGAAAAGGTTGGTGCAAGTGTTTTTATACTGATCTGTTGTCAGCTTTACTGATTCTGGAAGCTGGATTTCCTAGTGGTTAGGGCGTTGGCCCCTCACCCCACACACGGGGTTCAAATCCCAACTGCTAGTGTCACGGCTGAGGTACCCTTGAGCAAGGTACCGTCGCCACACTGCTCCCCGGGCGCCTCATTGGCGGCAGCCCACTGCTTCACTTGGTGAATGGGTTAAATGCAGAGGAAGAATTTCGTGCTGTTCACACTGTGTGCTGTGGTGTGTTCACATATGAACGAATGATCACTTTCACTTCTGTGTTTTGCACTGGAGCTACAAGTTTATTGTAGCTGAAGCAGTGATACTTTCCCAAAATCTGTTTGATTGCACAGACTCGTATTAGAGTGCTGGAGTGAAGTATATGAGGAAACATGATTCTGTGAAAGCTTATGTAGAGTCATATGATGTTTCTTCCTTAAATTTCTTCTTGGTCATTCTTCCTTAAATTTCTTCTTGCTACTTCATGGTGAGAACACAAGAGAACGTCATTCTGGCTAAAAAGTAAAACACAGCAAAACAGTCTTATGTCAAAATATGAGGAAATCAGAGTCAGCATCGTGTTCTAAGCACTCGTCCATGTGCTGCACATGACTGTAGAGATTAGTTTGTACTACTAGATGCAGTTACAGTATGCTTACCTATTAAAACAGCACAGCAGCCACAAAGACCCAAACAGATGCAGAGCTGAGCCAAATCCTCAGCAAGTCCTGCTGCAGCTTGAACATGGGGGTGCTGTTTTTTGGCCAGCGAATGTATAAATGCTTCACGTTTTACATGCAAGTGCACAAGTTGGCTCAGTCCTCTGTGGCCCACAGTGTTGGACCGCTTGTATATAGTCTTGCGTAACGCCTAGTGCCTCAGTTCAAATTTCAGAAAGATTATTTGCTTAAGAAACTGGGGTGAGAAGACCGTGTTGGCCATAATTTGTGCACAATGCAGCATTTCTCTGTTTTTTATTTGTATTTTTTATTTGTCATTCACAATGCTTTGATTAATTCCCTGATTGATTCGTTTGTGTCATTCATTCCCTGAGGTCAGGGATTTACAACCAGACTTTCTGTCACACTCTCCAAAAACAGGTTATTTTGCTACAGTAGTTAAATGGGTGGTTTATGTTTCTTCTTTCTTTCTGCTGCTACAAGGCATCTGAAGAGACCCACTATGTACATACAAACACACACACACACACACACACACACAAGCTTTTATATTCATGTAATATTTTGTATAGTGTACAGTTTGTTATATTGTATATTCTATTTTTATTCTACTAGTTCTGCTGCTTGTAGAAGTGGCGCAGTGGTAACATGCTGGTCTCTGAATCAGAAGATCGCTGATTTGAATCCACGGTGCAAGAAGTTTTGGGGCAGCTGGTGGCCTGGTGGTTAGGGAGTTGCCCCTGTGATCAGAAGGTCATGGGTTCAAATCCCAGGACTGCTAGTGGCACCACTGAGGTACCCTTGAGCAAGCTACTGTCCCCACACACTGCTCCCTGGACGCCCTCAGTTGAATGGGTTAAATGCAGAGAAAGAATTTCATGCTATGTGGTGTGGTGTGTTCACGTGTGTCCACTTTGCTGCTGTGAAAATGCAAATTTCTCTCCTGTGAGACTAATAAAGGGTCATTTTATTTTATCTTTTTTTATCTGCCCTGCACAGGTATGCTTTTACAGTGGTGGCCAATATTACAGTTTATGGCGTGGCCTGGTTGCTGTTCCACTTTCAGCACGCAGCTGACCCGTCCTTGGCCGACCACCTGAGTCAGGCTGACATCCCGATATTCAGGGTGAGAACATAACTAGAGCATTAGAAGGCTTAAAGGAATAGTTCAGCCATACATGATAATATTGCTTGAATGGAAGCCGGTACTCACCAGTTAGCACAATATATTTTAATATCGAAACCGCAAAAATAGACCGTTTTAAATTCACTGTTTCCATGATCTCATAAACAACAACCCATTTACATCTATCTGCCTGTTCAGTCTGCACCAGGTTAGCTCTTACCCCATTCACAGTGAAGTTATAAGGGCTGTTTCAATTCAAACAAGGCAGCAAGTCAGAACAGAGCTCATTTACATCTATCTGTCTTAAATACACAGTAACAAAAAAACCTGTTTAATGTTGGACTGGTGTCGGAAATTGGTCATTTGAAAAAGAAGTACAACCATTTGTGGTAGATAAGACCATACAAACATCATAAGTAGACCCCAGGAAAAATTGTAGAATTTGAACCCTTTAACTTTCAAACCAGCAGTGCTGAGTGTACCTGTAGCCACTCAAAACACACTGTTTTATTTTAGGGTCAAATCCTTTCAGGATAGCATCACTGTCATAACAGAACCTTGTGTTTTCCAAATGATAACTTTATAGGAGAGGAAGAAAGCATGTTTAACTTTAATGTTTTGTAAGTAAGTAAAATTTTGTAAGTAGAATTTGACAATTTTATTGGTTCGTTCATTACAGACTTCTTACACAATATTTAAAGCAGCTTGTGTTTTAAATTGAATGTTTTGATATGATGGTGCCAATGTGAAAATTAATTCAGTTGAAAAAGTGACACAAATCAGATTAGAAGGGCTGTGGTTTTACTGTGCCTGTTGCATCATGCCGTAAGTGTGATTTGCAGTAGCCATTTAGGTTTTCCCCGGCTTGTCCAGCCTTGTCGAACCTACAGTACTCATCAACAGTTTAGTCACAAAGCCAAAAATGGATTAGGAGCCACTAAATCTGCTTGGATTGGTACCACTGGCATTTCTTCAACCCTTGCCATTTTCTTCTGATCTTATTATGGGTTTGGCACCGGCCTGGGGTCGGCTTTGTGCCCTTACGTTTGAGTCATTCATATTTTTTTGTTCCTTTTTCTAAATAGCATCAGATCTCGTGCCAAAAAGATTACCTGACCATGTGTGTGGGATAGTGGACAAAATAGCAAGTGCCGATATCTAAATCTGGCAGGACACATCTGTATGTGTTTAGATTTGTTGTTGTTGTGTGTTGCCCTCACAGTACTACAAAAGAACCTTTATGAATTAATTTATACTCACAGTCTGTCACTGTCAGAAAAAACCTGTCTCTCTGGAAAAGTAACTTTACACAAGAAAGAAAAATGTTCTTATCTTTCAAGTTCATGTAACGAGTCATTTTGAACTTTTTCTTTCTGCCCAATTGTTGTGGAGTTGAGACACAATGTAAATGGCAACTGGTATTTTTAATTCAAGTTTAAATATAAAAGAAAAACAACAAAATTTGAGATACACATTTTGTTCCAACAGCAAAAATACACACCATGAAGCTTGTGTAAAATGTGCAGTATATGGTAACTAAACTTGTTTTGTATAGTTTTTTTGTGACAAAAGCTAACACATTTAAATATTCAACTTGCAGCTTTTTAGTTCTACCCGTTCACACTGAAGTGGCCCTTTTTAAAGCAGTGAGGGATTTGAAGCCCACCCAGGAGAAAATCTGTAATCGAAAACAGGAGGGATGGTGGTGGCCTAGTGGGTAGAACACTTGCCTCTGGACCAAGAGGTCATGGGTTTGAATCCTACCTTTGGTAAACCACCACTGGGTTCTTCCAAATTGCTCCAGGGAGACTGTCCCCTGTAGTTAGGGAATGGAAGTTGCTTTGGATGAAAGCGTCTGCTAAATGCCGTACATTTGCATGTTAGAAATTTGAGTTTTTTCCTTGTGCTACATAATGATGTTATAGACTATGCTGTCAGTAGACGGTCATTCATAACAGCACTGTGAGCTGTATATTTGCAGCAATTCTTTGATGTGCATCAGACATGCAAAAACCAAGTTGAGCCCTTGTTTTTTGCCTGCCGGTGTATTTAATACAGTTATTCATAATCAGAGGCAAAGCAGTGATTTTTTTCTTTCTTATTCAGGACCTGGCACTGATTGTGCTGGGTATCGGTACAGTTTTCTCAGTCATCTTCCACTTGGGCACGAGAGAGAGAGTGCAGAACCGGGATGACACCGGAGAGCGTCACCCACTGCTGCCCGAACTCAGCACGAGCACCAGGCCCCTGCTGCTGTGGAAACACTGGTTTACTGAACCCTCCTTTTATCAGGTGACACTGCATCGTGTAAACTTCACAACTCCAGCCAGGTTCTCAGAGATATCTTCCCTCCTATTCCATCAAAAGCCATCATATGTAAATCATTGTAGTTTATCATTTGACGAGATGTCATGTAAAATGGTGCATTCTAGAGAAACTCAGATTTATATCATGGTGATAGTAACCACGGGTCATGATGTCTGCAACACAAAAAAGTCAGTAAAATGATTGTATTTGCTTTATAGACAAAACCTGCACGATTTATTTGCAATTCCGACCAAAAAAATTGGTTAACAAAATCTGGGTTCTGGTAAATCTGGGTTCTGTTCCACCTTACAGTGCCTTGCTTGAACCCCTCAGACATGAATGGATAAAAAAAAAACCGTAATACATATAATTACCTTTAATAATGATAATAATTATTACACAACAATGTTACAACAGCATATTTGTAACCATTTGACGAAATAATTTTCTGAAAAGTAGCTTTTAGAGGCGTTAAATGTTTCAGATGTCTAGTTACTATCACCACCTCTGTGAACTATTCTGACTTGGTAAGAACTTTTTTATTTCTAAGCACCCTGCATGACTTTGTTTTACAAGTGAATTAGAAATACAGATCTGAATTAGAAATGAATAATATATTAGAAAGCTGAAACGGTGAAATTCATGCTAGTTAAGTGTACAATTATACACAAATTAGTACAGTTCAGTTAAAAAATGATTAGTGGACTCTAATTAGATGACAAATTTGGTTGTTTGTGCAGTAAGTGAAGTTACATTTTGGTTTCGCAGGTGGCTGTGCTTTACATGTGCACTCGACTGATCGTCAACCTCTCTCAGACCTATATTTCCATGTTTCTGATCAATTCCTTATTACTACCTAAGGTAAGGAATATTTACATTTAGCCAACCGATCAATCTATCAATGAATTAAGCTGTATTTTTATGGCACACTTTATGGAACCTTCAGAGTAGTATAAAAATTCAAGAATAATCAGTCTGTTGTGTTGAATAGAAGCTGTTCTGTGTCTGCAGAAATTCATTGCCACTATTCCCCTGGTCGTCTACGTGAGTGGGTTTATGTCCTCTCTGGTCATGAAGCATGCCAGTAAACGCATTGGCACCACTGTGAGTCCACACACTCCTAATGATCAACACCCTTCTCCTGTCATAGCAATGATCCCAAATACTTACTCTATATCGTTTGAATTCTTAGTTAGAGGGTTGAATATGCAATATTCATTGAATAACCATATATTTCTATTCTTTTATTACTGTTGTTGTTAAGGTGGCCAGAACGACAAGCTACTTTACCAAATTAAAGGAATACTTCAGTCAGTAATGCTAGAAATGCCACAAATGATTGAAAGCCAATAGTCACCGATTAGCATTTTTCAAATAATGGTGACTTTTTCCACAATAGACAATATGGACAAAGTATACTAATGAGATGGTGGTGACATTAAAAGGCTAGGAAAACTACACTTTGTACATTCAGTTACTGTAGAATTGTTGTATCTGTGATGTGTAATTTAATCTAAAAATTCAGTCTAAAAATTTAGTATGATGGCACAAAAGGATATCAGAGGGGCAGTACAGGATTGGAGTCTTAGAATAAAAAAAACAGAAAATAGCAATAGGACAAAACTTAGCACAAAAACAGGTGCTAAGGGTTTGCACAGTTTAAGTATAACACCCATGATTGCACTCAGCTGTTCATGTGACCCCGAGTAGAAGGTGTAACAGGCAAATGAACAATGTAAATCTGTTGTTGGAAGTCTTGATGCTACCCATGAAGGGTGAACTGTTTATCGAGATAAGACCTCATCATATTACCCATTCCTTTAATAGAGAACATAATACACCATTTGTCTCACATCCAAATATGCAACATATTAAAAGTACTGGGTTTACATAGAAGAATTAAGCATTTGATTAGTATTTCTTATTTATATTTGACAATTAAGAAAACTAATTTCTTGTTTATGCAGAATATCTTTCTGTACTTTTATGACCATTATTAATCTAAAGTCACTCTGTGTTTTCAGATGACATATTTTCTGGGCCTTGTACCCATCCTGGGCTTTGCTGTCTGGGTGTTGCTGGACGTGCAGATGGGCAGTCGGGTGTATGGAGCGGCTGTGCTTCTTGGATCTGGTTCTGCCATCATTCTGGTTATGTCACTGTCCATGACTGCCAATCTGATTGGAGATCAGACGGTAGGCTTTTTGTGGGTCTAAAGTATCTTACTCTTTAAGTCCCCATAATTCTCTTGTTCTCTTACTCAGCAGTGCTGGTCATAATATTGGAATGGAGGACTAAAACAGTATAATCTATCAGTAACTCACACACTGTGGCATTTTATTTGAGAGCCCCTTCACAACTACAGGAATGAACTTTTCAGGCAGTCCCACAAGATGTTTGTTTTTTGGGGCAGCTGGTGGCCTAGTGGTTAGAGAGTTGCCCCTGCGATCAGAAGGTTGTAGGTTCAAATCCCAGGACTGCTAGTGGCACCACTGAGGTAGCCTTCAGGAAGGTACTGTCCTAACACACAGCTCCCTCTGCTTCGCCGCTTCACGGTGCTGTGGTGTGTTGAAGGCATGACTTTACTTTACTTTAAACAGTGAAATGAGTGGTGTAAAGTGAAGTGAAGTGTAAAATGACCATTCTGTCATACGTGAACACACCACAGCACACAGTGTGAACAGCACAAAATTCTTTCTCTGCATTTAACCCATTCACCAAGTGAAGCACCGGGCAGCCCAGAACACAGCGCCTGGGGAGCAGTGTGTGGGGACGGTATCTTGCTCAGGGTACCTCGGGGGTGCTTAGCAGTTTTGGGAATCGAACCCATGACTTCCTGACCGCAGAGCGAACACCCTAACCAGTAGGCTACCAGCTGCCCGTAAATAAATGCATAAATAAATCAATATTAAGGTATCAGTTAAATATAAAGGCTAAAATCAGTGGCTAAACAGCTACATTTGATTAGTCTCTGAAAACACAGGCTTATAAGCAGTTACTGGTTTTATTCCCTAGTACAAAACTGAAGAGCAAAATTCCGTATTTAGTGAGGTGTTGGAGTGTGGGTGCTCAGAGTTTCAGGATTTAAGCTTTGTCTGGTTTAGTTAAAGTTTGCTCAAATGAAATAAACTTTATAGTGAGAGTATTTAAATTGTGCATGTCCACCTCCAGTCCTTCCCTAGAGAAAATAACCTCAGTCACATGCTTGCCATACTTTAGAGCAGGCTTACTTGCTGGAAATTGGAAGTGCAGATGTGAATAGGTTTTTACTTGAAGGAGACTTGTGGGTTTCTGAGTCTTTCTTACATTGAAAGAGACAAAGGAAATCATGGCTCAGGGTTTGCTTTCCCAAAGGCATAATTGGCAAGGATGTGAAGTAAATATCACTCTGTATTTTTGTCTCTCTAAAGCCCACCATTCTCTCATAAACACCAACAAACCCAAACATTGGATTGGCTTGCAGTATCTGTGTCTGTTTGCTGGAAATGTCTCCTTAAAATTCTCTCTCCTGTGTTATTTTCTGATCATTCCGAACTTGGATGAATGCTGGTGGTGTTTGGTTTCAGGCCAAAATATCTGTAACACTGAGATCCTTCTTGATTATCTGAGCCCTGATTGTTGGCCTATTTAGTTTTGATTTCACATCATAGCAAAAAATATCATTCTAATGTGGTAAGGTGAGTAAATAAAGGGAAATAAAGTGAATAAACATTAAAATTATGCTTTGGTGTGGTGCCAAGCTGTCTGCCTTCAGCTTCTCACTTCATGTGCTGTGGAGCACCAGCCTCTGAAATGGACAGCTAATCTAATCCAAGTTTGTCTTCAGTTATATTTTAATTTCAAAGGAGCACACTCTATAAGGTGCTGTTTAAATGGCTTCAGTGTTAGAAGAAGGGAGTTTGAGCCACTGAGAAGACATGACATTGTACAAGAGCTGTGAATGATGTGAGACAGCAAATGAGAGCGTGGGTGTGTTACTCCTTGTTACTGTGTGTGCATAATTGCTTTTTGAAGCGGGCTTCAAATAACGCTGCAATGAGAATTCAATTAGCCCGGTGTAATTAAGCTGGCTACAAAACCACACCACTAGATGAACTGTAATTTAGCTATGAGCAAGTATTTGCATATATCTGATCAGTTTCTTTTATTTAATTTTCGGAAGGGTTTCTAAAACATTTGAGTCAGCTGAGGTCTGGGTGGAACCGTATAAAATGATGTAAACATTAGAAACGTTTCCGGAAGCCATTTGTATAAGCCAACCTAATGTAAGCTAAAAAAAATCCAGGTAACCCAAGCGAATGAAATTTCTCTAAATTCCGTACAAATGAAGAAGAAAGGAAAATAAAAACTACCCCTGGCTTACCCCATGCACTGTACAGAGGTACTGTAAGGCAAAATGGTACACAAATAAAACACAGTTTACTGATCATTTTGGGTATTAAATAATATAGCATTTTTTTTTCTTGCATTGTAGACACCTTCGGTTCCTATCCCATAGTAAAAACAACCTTCGGTTCCTATCCCATAGTAAAGAAAACCAGAGTATGTCTTTCTACTATGCACAATGTCTAAATGATTTTGCTTGTAATAACTGAATTCAAATTTTGACAAATCTGCAGACCATTTCATACACGTGTAACTTTTCTGTAAAGCAAGAAGTGAATTCTCTTACATTTGCAATCATAATCATAAGACTATGACATGAGCTGGTGGTGTCTTACATCCATACCCATAATGTGGCAGTTTCAGACATTTATGGTTGTACAGTCTATTACGGTTGCTAGGCCACAATTCTATCAGTTACTACAGAAAAAGAAAAGAAAAAGAAGTAACCCTATTGATCCATTATTGAACCATTCTGAAACATGTATTTACAAAATAGTAATGATTTTTAGCGTGTCTGATTTCCTCTCAGGCATATTCCGTGCACTTGGTTGTAACCCGCACTGCGGAAAAATACTGTCTCGAGGTGCTGACTATGCCCTTGTCCAGTCAAGTGGCTATAGCTGGGTAAAATTATTTTATTGCTTTAAAACAATTGGCCACATTTTCTTCTACCAAAGCTTCAGTCTCCAAATTTAGCAAACATAGCCTCCCAGTGCAGCTGAGCTGTTAATTTTAAATCCATTTGAGAGAACTCATGTTAAAGAATAAATATTAAGCAGACATAATTCATGTTTAAGTTAGACAAAGACTAATTTAATTTACTTTTTGTAGTTGAGTCATTCAGTTTTGTTCAGGATCCCCAAAGCGGAGGTTTAGAACTGTGTGCTACTGTATCTTCATCATACCAGTCTGGCAAGTTTATCACTCCGGTATGCATTTCTAAATTTTCAGCTCTGTACAAAGTAAAGCTATTAGAATGCAAGTAGCTTTTCCATACATCGTTAGAATAGAGAAGCCTGCAAACATAACAGTTATAGAAACAATTGAGGTTATATGATATGAGGAACGTTCATTTTATCAGCAAGGTTTTGGATGGTCACATGCAAAAGGCAGCAGGAAGTTATGGGAGAGGGAAATTATGTTTTAGATGCTGTGTATGAACAGAGCAGGGCTGCAAAGTCCAGTCTGAGACTGAGCCACTGTGTTAGAGTGACGAATATCAGCACCGACCATCCCAGCTGGCAAAACCATGCCATACTAGTACAAACACCATATGGTGAACTGAGAAATGGCATTTGTGTCAAAGCCTTATGTGTTATAATGTTTTGTCACAGTGCCCTTGAGTAAGAAGCTAATCTGTGTATTATAGAAATAGCATGAAAATCCACGGTTTTAAAAGACATAAATTGACAGAGACCAAAGACTTGAGCAAGAACAAAACAAAATCTACTCATGTATGGTTGAGAAAAGCCTGAGACAATAGGCTATTTATACATATGGCAAGACTAAAAACACCTAGGAAGAAAAGTGGTAATAACCTAAACACACATGTGGGGACTAACAAGTAGGTAAGACTCAGTAGGAAACAAGCAACCAAAACAAAAAATGATAACAGGAGACAACAAGAGGCAGGGAGACACAAATTCTAAAAAGGGCCCTCTTGGTTTGTCTTTTAACTTCTTTGTAGGCGTGTAGGAATAAGGAACCACTTCAGGGAAGCCATATTTAAAGACAAGTATATATGTTTACTCTAAGCACTAAACAGTCTTATGAGAGCTATAAGATTGCAGTAGTATTAATATAACAGACGATAACTCAGCCATGTAATAAGCTAATGTTACTGTCTTCTGTCTTCTGTATATCTGTCTTGAGTCATGGCAAAGCTGAAGTAGCTGCTTTTTATGGCCGAATGAAACCGATTCAGTATGCTGCCATTTTTAACTATGTGATTTGCAATAGGTGTAAAACTGCGTGATTTATTTAGCGGCTCACTGTTCTGCCAAAATTTTAATAGCTTGTGGGTTAATTGTAAAGGTGTACTGCCCCACGCCTCTTAAAGGATCAATCATTTATAAAAGTAATAATGAGTTTGTAATGGTTCACTGGGCTTAGCACCTCACCTCGCAACAAGGAGCTTAATTCGCACATTATGACCAGCTGCAGAATGTATTTATGTCCTTCGTGCAAGACGAAGGACACATTAAATTTCCGCCAGGAAGTGTGAATGATTAATCAGTATTTTAAATGGCAATTTAGCACTGTCTGTGTTGTTTCAAATGTGTAATCACTAAACTCAAATGTTCCTAAAGATTAAATATAATGCTGTGTTATTTTCCCATTGCTCTGACTTATGCCTCTGTGAGATGGCTCATTGTGATTGCTTTGGTTTAGTGTGTAATATATGGGTGGTATTAGTGGGATGAGGACCTGGTGGCAAATGAGTCGCTGGTGAAAAATGTGCCCTGTGAAGCTTTACGCAGATGAAAGTATTCCGGCTGGTGGCGAGGAAAGGATTATATGTATGCAGTGCACTTTTAATGACTTTAAACACACACACGTACACACACACACTCACACACCAAAGATCTCTGAGGTTCTCTGAGATTTTGCCGTTAATAAAGGAAACGTGTTCCTGCTACTGTGGTTAATTGTTTTGATGTGGAGTTCCTAGGAGAATCTCTGTGCCTCATTAAGCAGATAATTGCTATAAGTTTTTTTACTTTCTCTGCACTCTTTTCACATCAAACCACAGGAGGATAGCACAAAAGAGCAAAAGATTTGCTTCTTTTCATTTGCAAAATTCTAGTAACAACAAAATGCTAAACATTATAGAGTGTGGCAAGAGTACCAGATTATCACATTATTCTAATCATTATATTTGCAGTTATTATCATTAGAGAGGCTCTGATCACAATTTTCCCCACTTTAGTGGTATTTTGTGATAAACGCCGCTGTTATTACTAGTGTCTGTCTCTCTCTCTGTCTCTCTCTCCGTCTATCCTACTCTCTCTCTCTCTCCCTCTTACCCACGGGGTCATCTTTTTACTGCACTGAATGATGTTGAATTGGCATTTGTGGCCCGGTGTCCTCGGCTCAGAGCTTCTGAAAGAGCAGATTGAGGCTGAGGCTGGGCCAGCTCCAGTTTCCCTGCCTGCCGGATCCACTGGACTGCACAGAGCCTCTTTCACTGACCCACCCACAGGCCGGCAGAGCGCAGTTATTAGAAACCTCTCTGCATGGCTGCGCGCTTCTGGGGGAAATGGATGTGGAACGTCACCCCAGCCGGTGCTTCACATTAGTGTCAGGCCTGATGAGTGGCCCCCCCACATGCTATTACAGCACTTTTGGGGGACTTTGGGCTGAAAGACAGTGCATGATTATCAGCACTATGCTCTCACTTATAGGATGGTAGGCTGGGATCTGGGGGAGGCAAAATGTGAAGGGCTCTTTCCTCTCACAAACGAGCGCACAATTGGTCAAATGGCCTTGTAAAATGTGTCTGAGAGGTTTTTACACAGCATAGGAGCTGTACAGAGGAATACTGAGATTATATGGAGAGTGCATTTTTTTGTCTAACTAATGCCCATAGAGAACAGCTGTAACTTTATTTTTGATTAATTGCAACAGCATAACTCCTCTGATAATCACATGCTTCCTCTTTGTTCCTCTTGCTCAGACAAAGCAGATATAGTTCAGCGCTGCTAGGCTCATGTCCCACATGTGACAATCACTCTGCCCCTGACACGGCCATGTGGTTCATCCTCTTGGGTCATTATTCACTGCTCTCCCCACTGCCACACACACATGTACCTACACACACACACACACACACACACACACACACACCTATGACAACCTCAGATCGCTGCTAATTATACATAAGAATAAGAATTCTGCATACCTAAGTCAACAGGGAAAAAGTCTAGAAAAGTTTGTTTGACACCTTATCATAAATCAGGAGAACTAGGCCAGATTATGTCCCTCGGCCTGCTTCTAAATGAAATGAACCCTGTTACACTGCAGGGGAGTATATTGTCGGATAACAAGTAGAATATTGTGTGAATATCACTCTCTCGCGCGCATTTCCCTTAACAGTCCACTGAGCCGTAAGAGATAAGAGATGCGTTAAGACCGAGGTGCGATGTCTCACCAAGCCGTCCATCTGCGGGTCATTACCAGCTCAAATGGCTCTGCTGAAATGCTCTCTACCAAATAAAGCTTCTGTTCAGCTCCTCAGTGTCTGCCTTTTAGTGTTGACACATCAGATCGAAAGGATTTTCACGTTGCTTTGCCACATATTCTCTAATTAGATAATAAGGCATATGCAGTGGTGTTCGACAGGTAGAGCACACATGGCATTTCTTAATGATGCTGCGTATGTGGCTAGTCCATAATATTCTCGCCTCAGAACAATGTAACATTTTACACACTGACAGAACGTGATACAATAGGTGCGCAGCATTTGGTGAGTAATTATCTCCTTTGGGGAACTGTGTTCAAATGAAAGAGAATATAAAATGAGGAGTGAACTAGATAAAAACAGTTCTAATCCGAAAGTCGTATTGTTAGACCACACCATCAGCTGAAAATAACTGCACAAAAGCTTTGACTGAATTCAAAGGCTACTGTTTCAGTACATTGGTGATTTCTGTATAATTGGCACCTATGTTTACTTGTTTGCTCATTTTGTGCATGCGTATCCTCTCGCCTGTTGGTTTTCCTTTGTATGGGCACCGCATTTGCCTCCCTCTGAAATAGTTATAGTGTTGTTTTCCAATGCTGGCAGTGATGGCTTTTGAAAATCGGGCCTTTGAAACATGAAATCATTTTATTGATAACCTAGTGTTTTATTGATGCCATTAAATCAACACAGCTTCATTGGTGGCATGTGGCAGTATTCCATGGGGTTTCTCATATTTCATTAATACGGGACAGAAGTGAGACAGAGTGCTCTCATGAGATGCTATGAATAATAAAGAGTCTCAGTGCTTTGAAAACAATGAGAGCTGGGCATTCAAACAGCAGATCAATAATTTAAGATGCCATCTATGAGGAAATTCTCAGAGCAGAGAACAGTAGACATTGTTGTTCGTGTGTGTTAGCAGCTCCTTGTTAATTCAGCCAACACCCTGTAGCCCGAGGTCGCCCCTTGAGTCCCCAAGGTCAGCTGCTGGTTTGGATTCTCTAAGGTTATCTGTTGGTTTTGTGCTCCAGGCATTACATGTAAAAATCTTGTGGCATCCATGAATAGTTTATTAAAAGCCACTCAGTATTGACTATTCTGACTTTAAACGGTGTCACATTCACAAGTGGATGTTTGGGCCTTGATTGCAAATTCTGGAACATTCTACATTGTTGGAATATGAGTGGATACTCATTAAAAAGCAATCCATTAAAAATTTCACATTCTGTCTCTGTAATGGGACTATTTTTCTTATTACTTACTGAAAAACATAATTTCAATTCTCATTAAATTAAAACCCCAAGAGTCATTTCTGTGCATTATTTAGAAAGAAAAAGCCAATCAGCAAACATCATTTAAAATGGCATCACTGTCTGTGCATTTACTAAACACACAGCCAGTTACAAATAAAATTATTAGTTGCTGAAACTGTTTGAAATCCCAGAAAAAAGCTAGTGGAGACAGTCAAAAACATCAACCTAAAAATGAAATCTTTATGATTATGTTTCTCTTATGTGCAATATTACTAAGTGCAATTTTTCTTATGCAACATGTGCAATTTTTGGGTGAAGCGATTACTGCAGGGCAGAATGTGCAATTTAGAATGTGCAATTTAAAATGCTAAATTTTTCTAGTGCATTTCTATTGTCAAGGCCTGTCACTCCATTATGTACCTGTGTGTGTGTATGTGTGTGTATCTACAGTGTTCTCATTTTTACTTATACATCCACTCTGTATATACTTAAATACATATACTCACTGTGTACATGCATCCAACTTGCCCAAGTATACATTTAGTCTTACTTACAGTTTACATACATATATGTATATTTTTACAATACAGATGTCCATATTTATATTCCTAGATTTTATACTGTACATTTTTTAGACTGTACATTTGAACATTTTATTTTATACTGTACTGTGACATAGTATTTTTTTCTATTTTATTTTATTCTATTCTATTGTTTTTCTTAATTTTTGCTGCTCTTAACATTGTACTGATCACTTTCTGCCGTGACCAAGCAAATTTCAAACCTGTGGTTCTAATAAAGGTTTCTCTTATCTTATCTTATTAAAGTTTAAGGCTGAATGAAAACTGAGCCTGAACTCTATAAGTGAGGTTGTTATAAGTGCAGAATCAAAATCAAGCCCAAGTCAGAAAAGACAGTAACATCAACTCACAAAGGTCTTTTTAATTACTTGGGAAAAGTAGAGCATGGAAAACACCTTTATTGGTAGGGGTACTCCAGGACCAAGGATGGGAACTACTGCCTTGAAGCAAGGTCTTGACTCTTCAGCAGCCTTTTTTTCTCATTCTTCGTGACTGTAAATTGCATGTTGTGTGAGAGCTGGTGTGAGTGTCAAGGGGAATAAGGGGAATAAGGTGTGCATGAAATAGCATGCGCTGCACCATGCTCATTATCTCTGCTCTGCTTTCTTCCTCCCTTCTCCTCCTGTCCTCTTGGACTGTGGCTATTCAGCCCTCGTCTGGCTGATTATCTGCTAGCTGCCTGAGCGGTCCGTCTAAACCAAACCCCTCCCCCCCAACCCCACCTCCTAACCCAGTGTGGCAGGATGGCCCGTCTCTGTGTGGCAGGTGCTCTGTCGGCCCCAGTGAGACATCAGTGCTGCTGGAATGGGTGCTGACACAATGGCAGCAAAAGACTGGAGGATCCGTGACAGGGTGCTGTCCACTCCTACAACCCCCCCGGCTCACACGTCTTATCTGTGCGGCTGACAATGCATGGCCACAACTTTTAATGGTTCATTCCTCTTGATGTCAGGCAATGAGTTCCCTGCCTCTGTCTGACTCTCTGGCTCACCCTGTGTGTGTGTGCGTGTGCGTGTGTGCGTGTGTGTGTGCGTGTGTGTGTGTGCGTGTGTGTGTGTGTGTGTGTGTGTGTATGTGTGTCTGTGTGTGTTTTGTCTGTGGCTTGCATATTACTTCTGCATAATATGATTGTGTGTGTATATACAAGTCTAGTGTTTGTGCTAGGGGGTGAAATTGTGAGCCTATTGAACGTCTCTAACACCCACCTGCCTCACTGTGCATATAAGGCACAGACACAATCAGCCATTTGTCTGACTGGTTATCAACAGGCACCAGCAGTGCGCCCCTCGGCTTTTCACATTAGTCCCGTGCACAGACAGACACACATGCGCGTATACACACTACCCATACGCCTAGTCTGACAGTGCTGTGACAGGCTTTACATTTGAATGCCAAAGGTAGAGAAAGCATGTTTGAAAGTCGTGTGCCGGCGCCATCCTGTTCTGAGTCTGATTGCAGAGCTAGGAAGAGAGTGTCACGTGAACCACACATAAAATTACACACACACACACACACACACATTTACACACAGGTCAATATGATAGCCACAGCCTCTGCTTGAGTGATTCACACTAGGGTCTAAAAATAAGACTGTGCTATTAAAGATGTTGTTCCATCACTCAGGATGGAGCAGGTACTGAGCTAATCTATTTATATTGTTCAGACAATTATATCCTGCGCGCTGGAAACTCGAATCACTAAATTGAAATTGAACCTGCCTTTCATATGATTTGACCCCTTTAAATTCAAACCATTAATATGTTCAGCTGCTTTTTTGTGGCATGAATAAATTTAATATTTATCATTATAATTAGCATTATAGGTTTGAACCGCTAGATTCAGGGTGTAGAAAGGCCTATATTTTATTATACAATCAACAGACTGGCTAGTGTGGTGAGCCAAGGGCCTAATTAAATCTGAAAAAGAACAAAACACCAAAGGTTACAGACACGAAAAAGTACAAGTGTATATAGGAATTAATTATGAGTGATTTTCCCTGAAGCTCGCTTCAGGAACTTGTTTTTTTCTGGGTTATTATTGTGAATGTTAGCTAATGCATTAGCTAACAAAGTCGAGTGGTGAATCATTAAAGGGAAACAGCGTTCAATATTCACTCCTGTCCAGAAGCGGTAGAGGTAGTGTCCAAACTGTAGGTCTCCGCAACCCACAGTCTATGGAAGAGGAGAAAAAAACAATAAATAACTTATTGATCTACCTTGTAGTAAAGCATAAGAATCTTAACCAGTGGGAAGCCTTGTACATAATTGGCCCTGCAAGCAACATTCATCTTGATTACATTCAATTTGAACCTATAAGGATTGGGTAACTATTGGTCATTCATCACATTGGCAGGACTTGGTAAATGGAACTCGGTCTGTTTGGACCTGTTTCATCAAAACCAAGTGGTGTGTCACCTAAATATTTGGATTAACAAGTGTACAAGAGAGAGAGAGACTCATTAATTATGCTCTTAATGTAATTTTATATTTAAACTTTTTTAATGTTATATTCATGTTAATTAAATTTCGTGACCTTCTTGGTCTTTTCCAAAAAAGCACTACAAGACCAATGCACATGATAAAGCAATAATGGACTTCACTTTACCATGTTATTGTGTCTCTCTAATGGGAGCATAACCAACTGCATAGCAATTAATAGGCCTACATGGAGAGCACATGACATATCTGGGATTTGATAAAACCACAGGATGAGCTGCTACACCCCACATGTTTTACTCACCTTGAAGAGTACTGCAGAATGTAATTTTGAAGCTATAACAGAGAAATGGAATAACATCTTAAAGGAAAATCCTTGATTCAGCATATATGGTTGCCAGTTTATTTATTTAGTTATTGAATTTGTATTTTTTTTGTGCCTTGACAGAACGGTGTCATGCAATTCTTATCATGCTACACACACATGTATCTTCTTCTTCTTCTTCTTCTTCTTCTTCTTCTTCTTCATCTTCTTCTTTTTCTTCTCCTTCACGCTTATTTGAATAATATCCTGCTGTTTATCCTTTCAAAGTCACTGAAATTCTTTGAGACACTTGACATTTTGGAAAAAAAAAAAAAAAAAAGTGAAGCAGCTGCTCAGTGTCAGTCTGCATCCCTGAAAGTCATTGGTTTGACCTTATTGTAGTCAAGAGACAAAGCCACTTTCAATAAAGCGGCAGCTGTTGTGGAAGCTGAATGAAAGTTTTCTGTTTGTTTGTTTACTTCTGTTACCTATGGAAGTAAACACTCTGCAGAATGCTGTCATGTCCAAAAAGTGGATTTGTCTCTCAGCCTTGTGTTCTTCTGGCCCGTGTCGTTTGATGGGGGATTACTTTGCCTGGGAGCGAGGCCTGCAACAAGGAAGAGGCTGACAGGGATTTGAGACTTATCAAATGGCAGCACGGATCCCGAATAAACAATTAATAACAAAGGAAGGGGGAGTTTAACATGAAGTTGTGAAGAATTTGCCAGAGTCAACTGTGGTCATTAAACCGGCTGTGGTCATTAGACGGGCAGAACTTTTTTTTTTTCTGTTTGAGAAGAGATTAATGAGTCCCCATTTAACAAACGCTCATTAGAGAGAGAACACAATTATGTAAAGGAAACCCATGAGGAAGCAAAGCAGTGATTTTGAAAGCAGATCCCAGACATCTGATGTGGCCTGTGTTTGTATTCATGCGGTGCTTGAATCTGCTTATGAACTGAACTCTGACCGGTGTCAATCTGACTCCTGTGTTCCTCGCCAACAGAGTGTATTCAATCACATTAAGTCCCAGACTGGCTGTTGTGAAGAGACAGGCGATGTGCCCTTTCTTTGATGAATTCTATGCTTCAGTAGCTTGACCCAGAGCATATGTTATGTCAGACTCTTTTTGAATGGGTAAACAGGATTGTGTGCATGGACAATCTTTTAACATACGCTGACTTCTCCCACCCTGCGGGCGCTGAATAAAAGATCCTTTTAAAACAATGGATTGATTGTGCTCAATGCCAGGGGCCCTTCACACTGCAAAAAGTGTTTAACTCTGCATTATTACCCCTTAATTAAATCCAAATAGCGGCGATACAATGTAAATGATTGCTTTTGATGAGAGGACTCTATCTGCCTCCATTCAAAGTCAACGGCCCGGAAGGCAAAATACATTCACGTGTCTTTTCATTTTTTTGGTTTGTCTGCCGTTTCACTGGTGCAATGGAGCGCTCACATCTGAGAAAGATAATCTGAAATCCCTTTTGTCAACAGCCGCACGTTCCCGTTCTCTCAACGCTCTAGGGTCTGAGGATATCTCAACCTCGTACACACTCACATTAGCACGCATGTGTTGTTATCTGCTTCTGAGATGTGCACACACTCGTGCAATTACGCTTCTCTTTCCTCAGCACTGGAGCTGGCGAAGGGTTTGATGCAAGAGAGTGTTTGAGTGCTGCCTTTTTGGGGGCTCCTTTTGTCCTTGCAGATAGAAATCCGCCCTCGTACATCCAACTATGAAAACGGAGGGAAATTCACTAGAGAAAATGAAAGTGGATCTCTTTTTTATTCTTTCTTTCTGCTGCTGAGGGAGGAGCTGAGCGTTAGAGTGGGATAAACTTGCCGTGCATGGTCTCTGTGTCTTTGGCTTAAAAGGCTTTTGTCAAACTGGGTCAATCCAGCTCTTTCATAATAAGTTGTGAATAACTTTGTGGCTTCATTATCTGCATGCGTCAACTGTGATTTGTCATTGTACAAACATTTTTTTTTTCTCCTATGGAGAGACAGGAAAACATCTCACCTACTACAAAAGGGGGCACTGGGCTGCTGGTGGTCAAAATCCATTCCCTCTTTCATGTACAATTGCCTGCACGTGGTCCCTTGCATGCAGGCAATTAGATGTTATTCCATGGCAGCATCCGATCTGATCAGAGCTGCTTTGAAGTCACCAAACTTTTTCTCAAAACCAAAGCATTGCATCACGTGTTTACTTTAGGCATTTCTGCAGAGTGAAAATAATCATTGCCTCGTCCGCATTTCTAGTGATTTAAAATGCTAAATGTTTTCATTTCTACCTTTTTATGAAACATGCTATAAGTGATTCTATGAAATGAAAGAACATTTCTGCCCACAAGCTCAGAGAAGCCCATGAGCCGGAGTGCAGATGAAAGCAAGCTCCAAGTTCAATTAAATAATGAAATGTCTCCAGGCGAATGTCACTGCCAAGCAATCATACTGACTTTTTATTTTACGATTTAGTGATTACTGAAAGATTAGTCGCACATCGGGTCAAGCTTCTGGTCAAGGTGCTTTAAATTAGCATGTCCCTGTTCTAAATTTGAGGCTAAATGCAGTGTGAAAAGGCCCATACACCTGTCAGGACAACTCTGAGGAGTACTTTTTATCTGAAAAGGCCCACAGATTGCAGGCTAATTATAGGTAGTGACTTATGGATTTAAAATGGCCTTTTTATTATGTAAAATGTGTTTCCTTGACCAGAAAAATTTCCAATTAAAACATCAGATTTAAAAATACTGTACAATTTCTGTGTAGGGATGCATAACCTACAAGAGAAGCAGTTAGAGCTGTATTATGGCTTTCTGTCCTCTTTGTTGTTTTATTGGCAGGATATTTCACCTGGGCTGAAACCTTTTTGCCCATGGTGTCTAGTGTCCACATGTTTCCGCACTCACTCATTAGCTGTCTGGCTACTTGTTAGTGCCCTCACCTCCTCACACCACTATGAAAGGCAGACCACTAATTGAAAGTGCGTTGTGTGCGAAATGAACAGTGTCCACTGAGTGGCTGGTGTGTGACAGGGCTAACCAGGAGCAGCTCTGCCATCCCATCCAGAGACAGCACCAATTAAAAGAGAATGAAAGTGAGGATGTGGTGAGAAGCACTTGTGTCTTTGAAGCAGGGTTCTGCTGCATTATGCTAATGCTCCTGAATAAGTAGCCTGTGTGAGGCCCTATTATTGTTACTTGTTGTGCTCAAATATTGGCTTGTTGGGCTGGACCTTCATAACCCAGTGATCATATTGAGGATTCAACAGTTAACTCATAAATCAGGTCTTGCCAGAGGTAAAATGAGGTGTGAAATAGTAGGTGGACATTGGATTGGAGTAGACAAGGGGGTGGGGAGGACTAGAGAGGCAGGCAACCTTGGGACTCGTAGAGTGCAACTCCACAGTGCCATCTGGTGTGTCAACAGGAAAGTTCATGGTACCCCATTCAATATGAAAATAAAGGCATCACATTTTAAGAAAATATGAAAGTACTTTCATTAGGGTGTCAAATATTAGAATCACAATATGTAAGTCTTTGGAAAAAAAAATGCTAATTTAAAGCTGATGGCACTCAACAGACTGTTGGTATGTGTAATAGTCTGATTTCATTGTTTGATTTTCACTGTAAAGATGCAGAACATACCTAAAGCAGATGTGTAAACCCCTGCTTTTCTACTCTTAACATTGCATGAAATCAATTAGTAATGTCTATTGCAATGTATTGCAGCATTTATATATATATTTTTTAAAAAAACAATATTGCTTTATTTATATCCTTTCATTATATCTGACCCAAACAAGAACTGATTTCTTGAATCTTTGGCTTTACTATGACAAAGCCCAGTCATAACAGATTCAAGATGTCTTCTGAGTTTAGGGACACATATATCACCCTGCAGATGCAGTAAATGGTAGAAAATGATACATATAAATAGTGGTTCTAATGATTGCCTGCCAGTATAGCATTCTAAATAGTAAGTTTGCACTTTGATTAAAGCAGCTCTACCTGCCACCTCTTTGGGACTCTGCAGAGCTGGAGTGTATTTCAGCGTCGCAGAGGCTAATCAGCACTGCAGAAACCCCCAGCTCCTTGGAAAACCCTGCCAGATGTTTCAACTTCCTGAGGCATAAATATTCTGGAAGGTTCTTTCAGTCCCAACGAAGCCTGGAGGTTAGGAAGCAACAAACCAACCCTGCGGTTTCTTATTAAATCTATAACCTGATCTGTCGATTTCACACACAGCAGGTACACACATAGGCCACACATTAGTACAGTACTGGCTAGCACTTCTGACTGGCACACAAATTACTTATCACTGAGTACAGCGAAATGAAACGTAAATAATGTTTACTCAACCCATAATTAATATTCCAGAAGAACTAACATACTCACCTCCCATTAACACCAGACTAAAATAAAGCAGCATTTCTTTACCTGATCTCTGGGTATTGCACCTAAAGCACTCTATGAACAATAATCGCAATGCTTTTCCCTGTAGTTAGTAAATGAAGCAAATAGACATTGACTGCAAAGTTGTATCCATTATAAATGTGCTTCTAAACTATTGTCTCTGGAAAGCATGAGCTACAGTAGATTGAGAGTAGGTTGATGAATGCTATTCCTTCTTGGAGGGAGCTAACTATCTATGGCATCTTTCCACAGAAGCCTTTTGGCACTTTTCATTTAATAATGTAACACAAAAGGCAAAATATCTCAAAGATTTCAAATGAGCACAAGTCCCCACAGTGCATGTGCATTTAGTCAAACATGAAAGGAAAAACATGATGATATTCAAAGACTGCGAAAGAAATAATAAAAATCATTGATGTTTTCATTGTTGCTGAGCACTTGCATCAGAAACCCTCATGCAATTGCTCAGGATAAGTGAAAGGATTTGAACTCAGATAAATGACATATCAATAAGATGGTATCTTTAAGAATTATGCACTTTGCTACAGAGGAGACGGTAGAAAAAATCTTTTTTGTGACTTTAAGATGTGTCATAAAATATGATGCCATCTCTGTATGTTTGACTGCAGGGATCCTTCTGGCGTCATATCAGTGACAACCTTAAGTGATCTACTGAAAGCATAGGAAAAGTGAATAATAGCAGAAAGAAAGTGACACATTTGCTGCTGCTGCTCATGCCACTTTCTATTTTGCCATTCTGTGTGCTACTGCCATCTTGTGGTTTAAAGTTTGCTTTTGGTGTTAAATTTATGTATATTTATTTTAGCCATGAGCTCAGCCACAAAGATTGTGTCTCAATTTGTAACTGTCAGTAGCAGTGAAGCAGTCCAAGTAGCCCGCAGTTAATTTTCGGCATAAAAAATTAGGGTGAACGTGTACTCGTGAGTGTGTGTACGTGTGCGAGTGTGAAAGAGCTTTTTAATTGGTGTCTAAAGGTGTGAGGAGTTTGGATTTCCTCAAGTTTACTGGGAGGCCAGATTTCGAGCTTGCTCCAGGGTGCAGTTGAACTCTGGGAAACAGACAGATTTGATTATGTCTTCATTTGCATAGTCTTTGGGCTGGACCCCGATTATATTTCAGCAGAGAACCTGGCAGCAGACCGGCAGAGAGCCCAGCATTTCTCTGTGGCAGTGGAGTATGAAAACCACAAGGCTAAGGAGATCCCATCTGCAGCTAGAACATGAGGCCAAGAGCCCAAATTTAGCAGAGCAGAAGCTGAACGCACAAAAAAGGGGGGGAAATTTAGTTTGCACATCATGGATTATTGAGAACATATACAAACACTAAATTCATTCTTATGTTCAAACGGATAGACAAGTGAGCATTGAAATTCCTAAGAAATGCAATGGGATGAAGAACGGGTGCCAAAAACGTCAGTGTTTTTTATTCCGCCTCTGCTGAAGTATCTTGCTCCCAATACACATTTTATTTCCAAAGCCATTAGTGCACAAGTTCTTGTGCTGATGTAAATCAGCAGTGTTGAAGTCCCCTCTCCCCGATCCTGTTTGTTTAAATACTCTTTTATGAGGCTTCAGTTACTTTACGTCCCCCAAAGCCCCTGACCTTGTGACCTGCATCTGTGAGTTGCCGTGCCATTTTTAATATCCTGACTGTTGATCGGGCCTGGACTGCCGGAGCTGGCTCGTGTGACGTGTACTGGTTCATGTCATAATTTATTATACGCCATTTTTCTTACACGGCCACGTTTACTGCAGCTGCCAGAGTGGTAACTGGCGAAGCTTAAGAGTATTATCTGGAGGATTGTTTTGCATATATTACAGGGTTAAGTGCAAACCAATCTGGTTTATACAAACAAAGAAATCCAAACAACGACTACATTGAGGCTGATGAGTTCCACGCCCGCTCACTCGGCAAAGGCTTCCCCCCACGCACATATGCACTGCTTGAGGCTGATTGGTTGTATAAAATACAGAGCTGACTTTGATTACATTGCATAAAGTTATGCATGGATGATTCGTCGAGCCACAGATAGACAGAAGCACCTCCGGAAAGACAAGGCTGCTTCATGCAAACTCCAGGTGGACGGATTATGGCAAAATTATAGGAGACTGATTGCAGAAAAGTAAAACACTTCTCTGCTGTGTATCCTCAGTAACCTTCGTGTGTGCGTGCGTGTGTGTGCATGTGTGTGTGTGTGTATTGTTTTGGGGGGGGTGGGTTGAGGGTCTTGCAGTGAATGTGTGGTGAATGTAAAACCCATCTTAACACCCTGCTGCTGTCAGGAGTTTGTTATGGGTAAAGTAGTTCAAGAGGGCTCAAAATACAAGCTCACAAAGGCAGAGCGAAATTGTTTTGGCATTTTAAATGGAACACCTCCGTGTGTAGTGGAAACTAATCCCCATCGCTGTTTTATTCTTCAGTGGACACTGAGAGGGGAAGTATTTGTGGTTACGGGGTCGGCCCATGGCTGGAGCAGCAGATATAGCCTATTTCCCTCTTAGTCATCAGATGAAGTTACTGATTAAAAAGACAGAGTCTGCCTTATATCATTTGTGTTTTCCCCTCACCCTCCCTCTTTGGGTTTTTGCATTCGTAATCCCACAAGCAATAACAAGCGTCTCGCATTACTGTCGCTGCAGTGCACATCCGTTTTCCCCACCAGAACCTGTAGGCGTCAAGCAACGAGACCTGTGACTTCTGGTTAGAGGAAGAGTTTAGTGAACAATCAAATTGAAAAAAATTCCCCTTACCTCAAATATAGTCAAATAGCCAGTGCATGCTTTCTTCTTAAGAGGCTAATGAAGCTAACAGGTAATGGAAACAAATACCCCACAGTAGGAACCAGGGGTCAGCATATCTGCAACGTAAACCTTATTTTTCTCTAAAATGAGCACTGAACCTGTATGTGTCCTCTAAGTTTATGTAATGTTGACACCAGTAAAATAGTGACAAACCTGGAAAAAACTATTTTGCTTTACAGTCGTATGTAGCTGTCTTCTACAAACCGAATTTAAAAACACATTTTAAGCAAAGAACGTATCATATTATGTCTATTATTTAAAAAAAACGTCTTAGACAACCAGCAGTATAGCCATTTCATTTTATAATTTTGTGTGAGGGAGCTTTTAGAGACATTAAGTGCTTAAAATGTTGGGTTCCATTGACCACCACCACTGTAAGTAATTTTGACTCGGCCAATTTCTCCAAACTGGAGCATTTCTCATTGAATCTGAAGGACTTTGTTAACATCTTAACCAGAAATCTTGAATAAATGGTTGAATTCTGCTCTGAGAACTCGACACTGTTTGCAGAAAGTATGTGGTGATTTAGGCATGCAGTTTGCTCATGCTAACTGGTGTACATAGGCTTCCATTGTCATGTTAGCTACTTTAGCCTCATAGCTCCAGTGCGAAATTAAAGACATTTTAGACACAAACCATATCTTGGCTGATTGAGAATGTTTAGAGTAAGTGAGGGAATGATAAAAAGTTTGATTTTGTCCCTGAACTTCTCTTTAAAGAACAGAAAGTTCATTTCCATCCATGTGTATGTGTGCGTGTGTTGGGGGTGTTTCAGGCTGACGCTGACGCTGAAGCTGTGGCAGGACAGGAACAGACAGGCTTTCTCATGGCCAACATCTGCGTGGGCCGTTTTGTCATGCTGCTGGCGCGGGGGCTGTCACTCTGAGAGAAACAGCGTGACCATGTTGATTAGGCTAACCTTTTGGGCAGGGAGTGGAAATATGCTGTCAGCTCATTACAAAAATACATAAGCTCTCACATTCAATTACTCACTTAGCAACGGCAGATTAGTTTGTGGGAGCTGCCAGCATTGTGGCCTTCACAGGGTCAACAAAGAGGGGCTGTAATCAGAAGAGTTTTGAAGATTGCAACGGATCTATTTCCAAAGGCTGCGCCTTTTCCTCCTTAAAGTTGTCCTTGCCTTGTGACTCAGGCCATAATACGGACAAATATTTACGATGGTATTTACTCTGGCTTTGTTTTCTTTTTTCATTCAGGTCTTAAGTGAATTTCATAGTTCGTAAAACATCACACAGCTTCTTTAACGACTGTTTTCCTTCTGCTGCTACTGACCAGATTATGTGTGTGCTACGTTTATGCCAGAGAAGTGTGAAGCTTTTCATTCTGTCTCCTACACTCTGTACACACACACACACATACATTTCTTCCTTTTTCTATTTCCATCTCTCCTCTCTCTCTCTCTTTCTTCTCTTTCTTTCTGTTTCTTTTTTACCTTTTCATGTCTTCCCTCTCTTTTCTACTTTTGTACTGATCTCTCTCTATATATATAACTCGCTCTTCTTCTTTCTCTTTCTTTTTACCTCTCCATCTCTCCCTTCTCTCTTTTCCACTTCTTTACTGACCTCTCTCTTTCTTCTTTCTCTTTGTTTTTTTACCTCTCCATCTCACCCCTCTCTGTTCTACTTCTTTATTGATCTCTCTCTATATATATATTTCTCTCTCTCTCTATCTCTCTCTCTCTCTCTCTCTCACACACACACACACACACACACACACACACACACACACACACACCGGCCCTAAAAACAAATGGAAATG
>JBBJLS010000001.1:49539324-49550480 GCA_037577275.1 Bryconaethiops microstoma
TCACAGTAAGTCATACTGTGTCCTAAACCACGTCCACTAGTCTGATCACCTTAATGAAGAGCTGGATGTGGTTTGAGTTTTGAGAAATTCTAGGAGTGAAAAGATTTTGGTGACTATTGACTTCAGGCGTGAGCGTCGTTAGATTCGTAGCTCCGGTTCTAGACTCAAGAGCCAAAACCTGGTCTCCAAACAGTCGACCACAGCTGGATTAACTGGAGAAGTTTGTCAATTTGATTTGATTGATGGATTTGAACTGTTCCTTTAATGAATTCATTCAGACGGGTTTAAGGCCCCGTTTGTGGGCGGAGCTTGTACCCGATCTGCAGGATTTTTGAAAACTGGGTTCATCAAGGCTAGTCTTCATAGAGAAGGGAGATAACTGGCAGCTGACTGATGGAGAACACAGCTTTCATCCTTTTTAATTTGAGGAGCTTCATCCTGTTTGGCAGGGGAAGATAGTTTTCCTCCTAAGCGATAAGAAATGATTTAGAATGCCTGAAATCATTACAACTGTTGTAAATGAGATCTGGCTTGAAAAAAGATGTCGGTAGTTTGTTAAACACTTTCTGCAGGTGGTCTGGAATGCGCCCTGTAAAAGAGCCAGGAGGCAATTTAAGGTTTAATAGTAAACAGGCACGTTAAAGGTTTAATAGTAAACAGGTACATTTAAAGGGCCCAGTCCATGGAAAAGCTCATTTTCTTTGCTTTTTTTTTTTCTTTATTCTTTTTTTTTTTTAAATAATGAAGATTTTTTTGTTACAAATTGGCCCAAAGCCCAGTATCGCAAGGCCGTGTTGGGCTGAGACAAACCTTTACATGCAAAACATAAAACACAAGGAAACTGTAGCATTTGGGCCCTTTAATGACCTATGAAGGTCCACAACTGATCAGTTTAACTGGTCTCCTGGGGCTTGTTGTCATTTAAGGCTCTGTGATCTGGTGAGAGTGGAAGATTGTGATGTCAACATTTCAGTACATCTCGGCGTCTCTCAGAACTTTTCAGTACATCTCGGCGTCTCTCAGAACTTTTCAGTACATCTCAGCACATCTCAGAACTTTTCAGTACTTCTCAGCATCTCTCAGAACTTTTCAGTACATCTTGTAACCATCAGCATTTCTGATAACAGGTCAGTTTAGCTGGTCTCCTGGAGCTTGTTGTCGTTTAAGACTCTGATCTGGTGAGAGTGTCTACACTCACCCTGCAGTGAGTCACATTCCAGCTCAGTTTCACAATGACCCAAGAAACACAGCGAGAATTCCTCCAGACAGACTTCATCTTCATCTTCATCAGTCATTAGCTCACTTTTACAAGACACCCTTCATGCCTTTCTTTCTTTCTTTCTCTCTCTCTCTTTCTTTCTTTTTCTGTCTGAATGCTTCTCTTTGTATTTTTTTTCTTTGTTTTCCATCTTTGGTTTCTGTCCTTCTATATGCTTCTCTTTCCCCTTTTTCTTTCTCTTTCTGTCTCACTTTGTATTTTTTCATTAGATGTTTACTTTCCTTTATTATTTTATATTTTTTAATGTTTTTATTTTAGTCTCTGTATGCTTCTCTTTATTTATATTATGTCATGTGGGGGTTTTTAAACTCCCTCTCTCTCTCTCTCTCTCTCTCTCTCTCCTTTTTCTTTTCCACTCTTTTTTCTCTTTCTGAATGCTTCTCTTTATGTGTCTTGTGGGTTTTTTTTTAAACTCTTTTTCAGTCACTTTCTCTCCCACTTCTATTTTTGTCTTTTTGTCATTCTTTCATATTTACTCCTCTCTCTCTCTCTCTCTCTCTCTCTCTCTCTCTCTCTCTGAGGCCTCCTACATCTCTAAAAGAGCTTCTGTGAAGAACCACTTTTACCAGCTGGAAAAAGACTTGTTCAAGCAGAACATGGCCTCCAGAAAGCTGTCACTTCATAAGTCAAAGCTCGAGTGGAGACAGGTCACCAGCATTTCATAACCGCACTCTCTCCGTGCTGCTAGCATGGAAACCAGTGGGCAACTTACAGCCACTTCTTTTCAGGCCATGGAAGCTAATCATAGCTCTCCAGTAGTTCAGGCAGAAAGTTTGGCATGCCTAATTTTTGCTTCTTGTGATATAAATGTATAAGGTCATATAAATGTATTAGTGAAGTGTACATGATGAGATTAAAGAGTGTAGAATTTATACACACACACACACATACATATATATATATATATATATATATATAAAAGCATATAAAAAAATGATTTTCTTCCCCTACATTCTTTAAAAGGAGATTCTCCAAGTATTTCATTGGCAAAGGCAATCTTTACACCCATAAAAGACATTTTTCGATTGTCACCAGCAATATAAAGAACATTCAAAGAGCTGTCATTTTTAAAATCGTTCTTCTCCATGATGTACAAACTGTTATATAAATGGTTCTGTACAAAACCACTGTTTACTACTGTTGTGAGTCAAAAAAAAAACATGTTTTTCCTGAGTGTACATATAGAACAATGACAAATACATTTAAATATTTAAATGTTTCTTTGTATGGCTTTTGCTTCATGACACAGAACCTGTTGTACATTGTTCTTTAAACAACCTAAAATGGTTCTATATCAGTGATCTGCTATTGTTTCAAGTGATAGAGCCTAGAATTTATTTGGTGATATAGAATAAATTTTGCTCACAGTTATAAAGTTAGCTTTGATAAAACTCAATGTTTTGTTTGGATTGCAACAGCAGAGAATGTGCCACAGAAATGTTGACAAGTTTAATTTTATTTGTAGTTTCTATTTGCAATAGACATCAAATAGGTTTTACTAATCTTTTGGTTTACTCTTGGTTTCTGCTCACATTGCAACAACATGCATTCAGCAACATACATTTAAAGACTGGACTAGAGATAGGCATGTTAAAGACAAGTGAAGAGTGAAAGTGGCTTAAAGGAACGTTAAGCTGGCAGCACACCTCTATTTTCACCTCTTTAGTTACATCATTACCTCGCACTAACACTGACGTCAGTGAACTCTCTCTTTTTCCCCTTCTCTCTCTCTCTCTCTCTCTCTCTCTCTCTCACTGGACTACAATTTAATATGTATTGCTTTATTATACGTGTGTTGTTTTTTCTAACGTGGTAATTAGGCCTCTGTTTTGATACTCTGTTTGCTTTTCAGCCCTTAATTAATAACGTGGCGTAATTTATTATACTACTGCTCATAAAACTTAAGCACCTCTCAATCCTGGGTGTATAATCTTTTTGTAGGAGCCCAAGGGTAAAGCTGACACTTTGCTCTAGCCAGCAAAAAGCTGCTCAAGAAAGCCTTTGTTTCTGTCTTTATTTCTTTCTTTCTGTTTTTTAAAACTTTTTTTCATTATTGGACACTGAAGGTCTAATATCAAAGATGGAAACCTTTAGTTTAGATATTTTCTAGGAAAATAAAAGAGGCTTGGATATTCTAGCCTGCTTTGGGGATTTATATTAACAGATGAGTTGGCTTTAGGAACCAAAGCTGTCTGTGTGAGTTTGGATGTGTGTCTGACAAGATACGGTGACTGCTTGTATTTATGTCATGCGCAATAATGTGGCGTAGTCAGGAGAAGCCCCTGATCCCTTCTCATAATAGCCCTTCTTAACTGCCCTTTTATCACAGGCAATTTCAGAGATTCTTTGGGGATACATTTTTTTCTGTCACGGGATCATCGTATTGCAATAAATTCCACCTTGAAAAAGTGTGGTCCTATGTTTTATGAAGTCCAAGTTCAATCAGAGTGCATGCAAAACTAGGGCCCCAGGTTTCTGGGTTTCATCTGATTTGCGGTGGCAATAAAAGAAAAAGAAAACTGCACATGCTGCCCGTTTCAGATGTGTTTTGGATTGAAAATAGGATTAATGTGCTAAAGTGTGATTAGAATGGTTAAACACAATTAATTGGAACAGACTTGCATCACCAGGGGAGCCAAGGGGGCCCGTTTCAGGACGTGCTCCAACTCACCAAGTGAACAAAGCGCACCAACTGTCCAGGATTTTCCATGTCTCCACTGGTGCGCCTTTTTCTTTCGCATTTTCTCATAGCCAGCTTGTCTCAGAACAGATTAAATACAGCTGAGAATGTTGCTGTAGGCCTGCAGCGCGGGACCCTCTGGGAATAGGCAGGAACCGCGAGCTTGGATACGGCCGGAGCTGTGCTGCTTGAAAACAGCCATGCACCCAGGGCAGAGGTCCAGGTGGATCGACAGGGGAGAGGGGAGTAATTTGGGGTTATTTAAAATGATCTATTAAACCCATGAACTTTAATCAGTGTTGCTACTATACTGACAGCTATGATTTACTTACAAATCAGTAGGACAGGGATGGGAGGGGACGGGATGAACGCAGAATGGAGTGCTTGATTTGGCTTTGAGAGGAGGTGAAGGTAGAGGTGCAGACAGAGCTGCATGCTCAGGATTCCTGGCCAAATGAGTGGCTTCATTAGATCCTCAGTGCACTACACTAAGTCACAGCCTGCAAGCATTAAGGGATATAATCCAGCATTTTTTTCAACCTACACTCCTCTTGCTGCATCTGTATTAAGACGTTGCTTCAGCACCTGCCCATTGGCTTCTAATACTAGTGTGTCTTGTTTCAGCACCTGCCCTAAGGCTCCTTTTACAAGTGTTTTGAGTCATCAGGTTTTTCAGGCAGTTCAGTTCAAGTTTATTGTCATTATTCACATGAGTGTACAGAGTAACAATATGCATTCAAGCTATTCTCAGGTGTAGAACATACGTGCACAGTAGCAGTGACATATAGTATAAGGCATAAATAAAAAAACACAAATGATGTTACAAAAAGTATGCAATGTTACCCTTACTCTGCAAAGTTGTTTTACAGTACAAAAAATGTGCATATGTTATGAATAAAACACAACAATTGTGCAATAGTTATCCTTACATTGCAAAACGTATAATTGTATCCTTAAAGGGTAAAAAGCATCCAGAAGTAGTGCATGCAGTGAAAAGTGTGCAAATGTTATCCTTACGGTACAAAAAACTGCAAAATTTATCTTTACAGTACAAAAAGTATGCAAAAATGATCTCAACATAAAGTCTGCACATTATCACTGCCTTGCAATGATTGTGCAAAAGTTATGCCGACAGTGCAAAAAATGTGCAAAAGTTATCGTTACAGTACAAAAAGCCTGCAAACGTTATCTTCACATTTCTCTGTAGTAGCAACACAGACTGTAAAGCACAGTTTACAGTGTCGTCTAATGTGTATTCAGTTGTTTGCAATGTAAACTTAATGAATATATAGACAAACAGTTCATAAACTGCAAAGCTGTATGTAATCAGACATCTGAGAAGAACACTAATGTGCCAGTGGTTAAATATTTCTTTACACATGGCCACATTATTCTTTCTTGTAACAGACACTTTGATACAGATGCAGCAGATAGAGATTAGGTTGGAAAATGCTGAAGCATTCCTCGAACCTAGCACACAAGGAAATGAACCCGTTCTCTGTATATAAACTCAGTGGAGCCTGAACACACACCTGAAATCTCCTGACAAACTCTCCCAGCAGAGCAAGCGCTTCACAAGCAATTAGCCTCTCCAGCTTGTGGATCTGAGAAAGAACACCACCCGTAAGCAGTGAAGAACTGGACAATAACCGGAAATCTCAAGGTTTTGTGGTTCAGAAAAGGCTACAAAGGCCTGCCAGTGTACTTTAGTGGATTGATCTTCGAAAACTACATTAAGTGCACAAAAATGTCTCATTGGAAAAGCATCACAACCACAAACATCATTGCTAAATACAGTTTGAATACATTGTATACACTCTCCACCAGTCAAGCTGACCTTAACACCACAGCACTTTTGCGAAACTCTGGCTTTGCCCGAAAAACAAAAATATTTAGTTGCAGTTAGCATGCCTGTGGTTCTTCATCTTAAGGGTTGCAAAACTCTTGCTGTGTCACCAACCGGACCTTCAGGACATGAGAAAAGCGCCTGTCTTATTTGCATTTTGACTTGTCATGTATTTGGTGTTGTTTAGATTTGCGGCAGGTCAGGAGGGGAGGCGAAACGAGCACTGGTGGTTCCAGAAAAAAAGAAAAGAGGAAAAAGCAATAATGTCTTCATTTGTTCGCACCAAAGAAACTACAGCAGCAGTGCCATGCTCGAGATTGATAACAGGTGTCATAAAAGCTCGGGCCACACTGTGGCTGAACAGAGGACGGTGATTACTCTTCTTCAACTGCAAGTTACAAGGGCTGGAAGATTCTGACATGTCATAAAAATATATGGGCTCTGGCAGTGGCAGCCCGTAAACAGCTCCTGAACCCTATAAAACCATTACAAGTTCCTGCTCAGGTTAGAGCAAGGAAAAAGACATAAAGACATAAAGGGTAAGGACAAATGATGATGGAGAATGCCCGGACCACATTTTTGGCCAAAGATCAGAATATCTGTCGTTTCAGATCAAGGGGAAGACTTGGGCTATTTTAATCATTTTCTTCTGCGTAAGTGTATATGTAGCAGCTTATCTCCAACTTAACTTTTCATTGCACAAAAACTGTGTAAAATATCGTCGCTGCCAGATTATTACATTATCTAAAAATTCTAGTTGTTTGAAAATTTCATGATAAACCGAACAATGGAAATGCTCCAAAACACAATGTTATCACATTATTGTATATGAAAGTTAAGAATGTTTATATTTCTGTGCCCATTTTGGAGTTTTATTTACAGCAGTATATGTGTGCACAGTGATGCTCATGATACAGATTTATGTCAGATCAGCTCTGTGATATGGGTAAATGGAAGTAACTGGCTACACAAAATCTAGCCAATTGTGAGTCCTGACAGGTCAGTGTCTAAAAGACAACAAAGTTAATTCATTTACAGATTTGCCAGACAGGTTGTTTAAAATAAAAAATTTGTTTTATATATTTCCTTTCATTTTGAATAATCTCCACTGGTTCTTTCATTATTAAATATTTGCACAATGTAAAGAGCCCCAGGCATTTTCAAATTGGATTAAATAAAAAAAAAAGTGGATGACAGAAAAAATGACTTTCCACAAGCTTTTACATGAAATGTATGATATATTTGTATTTGTATGCAGTGAACCACACAATATCTGGACACCCTGATCATGTATTAACATCTACCAGCTGGAAAGTGATGAAGAAGCTTCTTCTGACCGAATCCTAATGATCAAATGAAAACTTGACCTGTAAAAGCACAGTTTGCCAGACCTCCAAGAAAATGCTGTTAGCAAAAGTAACCGCGTTCACTGAATTAGCATATACAAAAGGCTAACAGGAAATCTATAGGGAGAGTGTCAGAGACTGTTGAGAGTTCGAATTCATCACCTCGCACTTAAGCCAAGGGGAAACATGCTGAATGGAGGGTTTCAGTGTGTGACAAGGTAAACTACTACATTTCAAAGCTAAAAGTGTTTCTCCTGATTAGATTTATAAAGCACAGCAGTTTCCAAAAGTCAAGAATTAGCAAGTTATGGGCTTTGGCCTAAGCCCTATGGTTGCTGTGCTGCCCTGACAGTGGAATAATATGCACTGTCAGAGGATTTGAGACAGACTTGGACTCAGGCAGACTTCTTGATGCCTGTCTGTAATTGCCTGGGTCATGGCCATGGCTTTAGCACAGACGACTGAAGCAGGTATTATATATTATTATACAATGAGGGACTTCAAACTCTCGTAAAATGAAGTATCAGGGGTATTTCTCTTAACTTTTAGCTCTGGGGCCTGGGTTTTGTAAAAATCAAGAGCTGGTTCCCTGAGTACATTTTTTTTTTTTCGCATTAATTTTAAACAGTGGTATTTTTATTTGAGAGAGAGCAGAGCAAGGCACAAAGCTAACAGGGAAAAACAGAGGAAGAAACCTGGAGCAACCATCAAGTCTAAAAAAAAGTCCTCTCTGAATCTAAGGATGACCTGCTGACCGAAGGTGTGAGCTCGCGTTTGTTAAACAATTAAGTCATAAATTTCCATCGTTAGTAAGTTAGGTTAAATCTGCAATAGTTACTTTTAGTTTTATGACCATTCTCTTGATTTAAACTTTTAAAAATAAATGGCCCTTAACCATGTCATACAGCTTTAGAAAACGGAGGCTGGAGTTTTTTTACACGTAAAAAAACTTCCTTGAAACTCACTCTTATTTAAAGAACAATTCTTGGCACCTTTATATTTATGAGTGAATAAACACCACCTTAAATCCTTTCATGGTCAGTCAGTTAGGGTTTAGTCTAAAGTTAAGATTTAATTTAATCCTTAACTTCACACCAGCATTACACTCTGTGTTTGTTTTGACTCCTTTAGTTAATTAAAATCTTCCCCCAGAGTAGTCAGTGGGTTTATGTCCACTTCAGTCATAGCAAAACAGATCAATATGTGGGATTATCACAATGCAAAAATGGTTAAATGTTACCTTTATTGTTAGATGCACTGCATCAGTTTCTGAGTGTATTCACACAATTCACATTGCTATGGAAACAATTTTTGCTGATCTGCTAAATGGCCACTAAAGTGTAAAGGATGTTCATAATTAAGCGTTTGCTTCTAAAAATCTATGAATATTTGTTGTTTAATCACATTCTTCACAAATCAAATAATTGCCACTGCAGCAGCATTGAAATATCAGTAGATTAAATCTCAGTAACAACTTCAGAGATTTTTTGCATTGGTCTTAAAGGTTTAATCAGATTACCCTTCCACCTTGTTTTAGTTGTTATAGTGTCAAGGATGTTGAATGTCACTTGAGACCTTTTCCACTTATAGGAGAAAAAGACTGCATTTATTTTTATTTTTGTCTCTGCTCAAAGTTTTCTGTGCAGAGTTCTTTCAAGAATTTTCTGCTTTAGAGCACTCCTGTAAAGTGTAATGTGAGGTAAAAGCAGGAAACATTTTATTCATATATGCCCGATATGAGGAAAGCAGCAGGATGCATAGTGGACACATCTACTCTCACTGTCAGTATTATTACAGCCTGGCTGGCTGAGAAAATGTCTGCACTCAGCCTAGCACAGGGCATTCCGGCTCTGTTTCCAATAACTACTGACATTTGACGGCCTGTTGCTGGAGAGCTTTGTATATGTCTTTTTCCTCAGGTTTTTTCCTCCTAATGCTGGCATTTACCCCTAAAGAAGCCATTTTAAATTGCCTGCCTGAATTTGTGTATGCAAGTATTGGTAGTCATATTAAGTCCTCTGATGGGTATGTATAGTAACTGAACATTATTTCTGATAGATTTTTATCTTTCCCACTGCAAATTGTGTTATTCTGCAATGAGGGATATGCTTTCAGAATTTGGAGGAGATGTGTAACAGGACAACACACACACACACACACACACACACACACACACACACACACACACAATATAGCTGTTGCTATAAATGAAAGGATACACACTGTCATTCTTAAGCATGCACTGACTCCTTAATTCAGCCATTTCTCTCTTAGTATTCTGACCAATATGGAAAAGCATTTGTCTAATACACATTGATGTATTGAGGCACTCTCTCACCCTGCCCAGAGGCAATTTGGGGTAAATTTGCAATGTTTGTTCAGAATACATTTTAAAAACAAATCGTTGAAGTATTTTACCAGAGAGAACTGTACTTAATCTTTAGCCATTTTTCTCTGAGCTAGCTAACAACACAGAAAATGTTTTGACAGTCTCTACCAGACTATAAATGTACTAAATTTATAATCACTGCTGACAGACATAACGCATACATTTGTGTTGCAATCCTGCAAAAATACAGAGCCAGGGGAAAAAAATGGGAATGTCAGAATATTTTATAATTGCCAGGCACCAGAAATACATCAACTATATAAAAAAAAACTGCATGTATAGTCAGGCAATTATAGGAACATTTTTGCATTTTAGACTTTTAAAATGTCAAGTGTATTTTTCTTCACCATTTCCAAGTGGCTACACTGATAAAGCCTTTTTCTTGGTTAGCGTCTACCTGCTTTGCTCAGAAGGTCCCACTCTCAGCCATCACTAACAGCTCCGAGGCCCTTGACTTGAATCTCAATCCCACAATTAGGTGGCCTCGGCCTTGTGCCTCCCTGCTGTTCCATGAAAGGCATCCCATACCCGAGATGGAGACATTAATTAAGATTATCAGGTGCATGGGCTCATTGCTTATCTGTTTACCCAGCATTTGGGCCTAATAGGCAAAGCAAACATACATATCAGCGTGTCCTATTTGAAGACCATTGTAGCTGATGAGTGGGAGAGATAAGCAGGGCAGTGCTCAGAGGAAACAGCGGCCCCAGCTCTTTCTCCGGGCCCAGCAGGAGGCTCCTGACTAAAGCCTGAATAACAAATGAGTTTTGCTGCGGATTTGGCTAATCATCCTGGGCCTAGAAGCCCCCCGGACAATTCTCAACTTATCGCAAGAGTCAGAGCACTTGAACTGCAGACCCTTACCCCTAATTAACGACCGGGTCCAAATGAAAAACAGCTGGAAATGATTACATAATTAAAGTGCCTATGGGGGGAAAAAAAGCATAATTTCTGCAGCCATCGCCATAAATCTTGTGCTGTCCGAGTCCATACTTTCAACGTGAACTTTTTCCCAAGCAGGTTAATGCATTACTCATACAAAAAACAGTATGCCTTTGTGTTTTCATTGGACCTGCTTAATAACAAAGAGCAGTGTGAGCAGGCTGTGTTCCCTCCCTCTCTCTCGAAGTCTCTTTTGACACTTCGGCATACCTCCATGTGTGAAGGCCTTTTCCCCCTCCGCCTCATTCAGCCCGGATCCTCCTTCTTAGCACACACTCAGCCTCTGAAGACATCATTACAGACACAAACGTGCTGCAGCTCTGATACACAGTGTGGAAGAAAGGAAAAACATCCTCACTCCACTCAGGTCCCCTCCAATTTCTCTGTTTCTCCAGCATGTTAAATTATATGAGTACCATAAAACATAATCTTTTCTATTGGTTAGTTTTTTAAATAAAATGTTCACAAGATGTAAAAGGCAACTGCCATATTTTTGTTGTTTATAAAATTAATAATTTAAAAAGAAAAAAAATGTTGCCACTAAAAATACTGCATATCTATGTATATATAAAATAAGTATAGACACAACATATAAATGAAATAAAAAATGTGGCACATAGAAATATTTTTATTGTGTGTATGTATATATATATATATATATATATATATATTCA
>JBBJLS010000001.1:49596000-49618431 GCA_037577275.1 Bryconaethiops microstoma
AGAGAGAGAGAGAGAGAGAGAGAGAGAGAGAGAGAGAGAGAGAGAGAGAGAGAGAGAGAGAGAGTGTGTGTGTGTAAAACTGAAAAGGGTAATTTTTCAGTCACCACTTCATATGAAAACTTGTCCTGCATGACGAATCAGCAGTCACACTGTCCAAAGAGTCAAGTGCAACTTTTCTCTCCGTTTTATTGCACTTTCTGCATCCCAGCACAAGTTGGCTCCATTTCAGCACTTTAAAAATGCTTCAGCAGATGTCTGGCTCTTAAGGTAAACGCTCCAACATTACTGGCCTTTCTGCCTCGAAGCAGGCACTTTAGCCCTGCCCAACAACCATGGCCACTTCACAATCAGCAGACTGACGTTAACTGGTCATATGATCTGGGACGATACAAAGAACTTTCCTTAACACAACACTTTACACTTTTACATCTTATGGATTTAACTTAACTGAACAACTGAATTATGCCACACAAATTGTCAGTTTCCTCGGGTACGTGTGAGTGTGACCGAAGCTTTTCATACTGCCACAAAAGTCATTGGACTTGGCCTCCTGGTTACAGGTGGCTGTGGCATCACTGGGGATCAAACTCTCAGTCTCTCTATGATACCACCTCCCAACTAAAGTTACAGTTCCAAATACAAAATACTACACTACAAGTTTTTTCAGCTAATCGAAACTTGGCAAGCTAGAAATTATAACAACAAATGCTACCCCCAACATTAGTCTGATTACATGCCAAAAGACATCTGATCAAACAATATATGACCTTTTGGTCTGCTTTCATTATTTCGAAAGGGTTTTTTGACAACATTCTGCAATGTTTGTCCATCATGGCAACGGTTGCCACAGAGTGCACTGCTATGTTTAGTCTGTAAATTTAATAAACTTCAGCAGTTTTATCTTGCCTTAATATTGAACAGTTTCTATAAATCAAAATTCAACTATGAACATGTGCTTTTCAGACAAAGCAGACAGAAATATGAAAGGGAGTTCAGAAGCAGCATAACAGATAGTACACAAGAATGTGCATTTGTAACAATAAAACACGAACAAACGTCCAAAGTGCTTTGATAGATAGGCTAGTGATGTTTCATGGAAGGTCATTTCAGACCACTGCTCTATGCAACCCACATGCATGGAGCAGAGTATGAATCCCAATTAGCTGTGAGGCTCTCAAGAGCCTGCAATGTGTGGGAACATACTGCACTCCAATGCGGAGGGCAATGCTCTTTCAGTGAAGTGAGTGTGTTATGTAATTCGCTTCAGGGCACTGTTTTCTGCAGCATTTCTTCTCTTTTCTATTTCCCCCCGTCATACAATAGGTGGGTATTCATGTGAACACTTGGTGTTCCATCTCTGAAGCCGTCGCTCCATGGTGATTAAATGTAGATAGGTGCCTCAGGCTTGGAACTTCTGCAACCTGAGATCGTTTCTGTAACACTAGCGGAAGGCAAGAGTTAAACACTATAGGGACTGCAATGCTGAAGGTATACTTCAAAAGTACCACCTTAGATCCATCATAGTCTGACAACTGGTCACATGAATAGCAAAGACTGCCATTGCTCTGGAATTTCATTTCAAACTCAAAGCAATGGAACAACATGAGCAAGTGTGGAGTGTCCATTTGTCCTACGTGAACAGCACAAACTAGTTCTCCGCATTTAACCCTTTCACCCAGTGAAGCAGCATGCAGCCAGGAACACAACAACCGGGGGAGCTGTGTGTGGAGACCTTTCCCAAGAGTACCTCAGTGGTGCCCCTAGCAGCCCTGGGATTTGAACCCACAATCTTCTGATTACAGGGGCAACTCCCTAACCCCTAGGCCACCAGCTGCCCCAAGTGCTCTGTGAGGTGGGTGGATGATGACATTGAGACTAAATTAGTCCAAGTGAAGTGTGAAGCCCCTGAGATATTGAAGCACTCATTAAAACAATGATTTCCACTGGATGGTTTCATTCTTGTTCGCAGGTTGGTGAATACGAGACTCCAAAGCAAATGCCTGTTGCTTTCCACCTGAGGCCACTTTGCCTCTCATAATGACCAGTTTAACACACCAAAGCTCTCTCTTAAACCCAAACACTCGACTGTGTGTCTGTCCCGAGTGGCGCTCTCCAGGACCATCCATTTCTTTTCCTTTGAGTATCAAAAGCAGTTATTCTCTACAGTCATTACTCATGCTTCCTCACTGCCCACGTAGAGACCATGCAACCTGTATTTTTAACCACATTCTGCAGGGATGAGTGAAAAAGACAACGAATGCAAGCCAAACTAAAACGAAAACTGCATGTTCTACTTCAGTGTGTCCATCCCACACACCGGTGGCTGGACACATCTGCAGCAAAGAGAGGAAATACTGTTTCGAAGTTGGGGCACCCATCAAACGCATAGACACTGTGTAGCACAGAGCCTTAGTTTTTCAGGTTAGATTGAGAAACTCTAGCTTACCTTGCAGGTTTTGCACTCGGATGTCACTGATCTGCCCGATAAATTCTTCCCGTTCAAACCAGTCTTCCCACTCGTGGCCGGCCATTACCTCCAGGACGGACTACTGCCGCTGCTGCTGCTTTCTGCACCTGGTTTGGGAAAAAAGACCCAAACTATTGGGAGATCCCGTGTGAAAATAGACCCTTCACGCTTACCCACACGGTGCAGTTGGTGGGCATTCGCTGCAGATGTGGGTGCGTGGTGTAGAGCTGGGCATATTTGTTGTGGTGGAGTTAAGTGTCGTGGGAGAGAAGACGGGAGAAATGGCAAATGAATACTGCACCTGGGTTAATGCGTGGTGAATTCTTCTTTCTCCACCCGTTTTCAGAAAAGACCCGCCTTCGTAATGCTATGATTGGCTAACCGTGTATGAATATGTCGAATACTAATTTGCATATCGCGCAGGGTTTGCGGCTTGTGGGTCATCCACAATGCTGTCCGCCGAAATACTAGCCAATCGTGGTTCAATATGCAAATCAAAGTAAATTAATATTAATAGGAATATAAAGTGCTGGGTCAATCCTAGCGTGCTATACAAATAGGCGGGCTCCTCGTAAGTGTGTGGTTCTAGGAGGGACTTGACGCAGTACGGGAGGGAAGCGGGAGGGGTTGGAGGGGGGTGCGGGGGTAACACTAGATTCACGCCCACCACCCGTTTACAGGGACCACCAGTTTCTTAGGGAGGAAGGAAAAGCTTTGAATATGGTGGCTGCCATGCTGACCCGTTCCAGTGACCTGTTGTCTAGGATGTACTATCCACACTTTACTTCAAAGTATCTACTTTACATGATGCATAATAAGGGATTCAGCCACCCATGCTCCTCAAGTGTGTGTGCGATGTGTTGATGGAACATGCGTAAACACACCACAGCACACCAAATTCTTTCTCTGCATTGAACCCATTCACCAGGCGAAGCAGTGCGGTACCACCAACGGGGGGCGCCTGGGGAGCAGTGTGTGGGGTCAGTACATTGCTCAAGGGAACCTCAGTAGTGCCACTAGCAGTCATAGGATTCAAACCCACAACCTTCTGATTGCATGGGCAACTCCCTAACTACTCGGCCACCAGCTCCCAAGACTAGCTGAAAGTCCTAAGTTTAAGACGTCTTCATTAGAAAAATCTGTTTAGTAGAACTCCTGTCCACATCAGACAGAGCTGCTCATTTTGCTTTTGCTGGAATAAATGGCGTTGGATCAAAAGAGACGCACAGTTTACTTGTCCTCATTTTGATGGGACATTTCATTTTTTAACACAAACTCCTGAGTTAGATATTTTAGTATGACTCAAGAATGGAAAATTCTACTAAACATTCCCTATATGGGTCTACTGTAAAACAAAACGTTTCCCAGAAAAAACAGATATTTATAGTCGTTTTGTTTGTTTGTTTTGTTTTTAGCGTATTTATAGTTGTCAGCATAGCAACAGCGCAATACAAAAGTCCACAATGGGGAAAAATACAAGACACACAGACTCGCAGTCAAAATTCAGTGTCAGGGTCATATCTTGCAATAACATCAAAATGATGTTCCACGATCAGAACATCATAGCATATTTCTGTAAAGTCATGACTGCATTTGCCTTTTTTAGTGAAAAAAATGCTAGTGGAGGCTGCAGCCATCCTACACACTATAAGGACAAAAGTATTGGGACCCCTAACCATTACACCAACAGGGACTTTAATGGCAGTGCATTCAAATACATAGAGTTTAATATGGAATTGGGACTCCTTTGCAGCTATAACAGCTTCCACTCTTCTTGAAAGGCTTTCCACAGGACTTTGGAGTTTCTGTGGGAATCTGTGCCCATTCATTCTGTAGAGTATTTATGAGGTCAGGCACGAATATTGGACGAGAAGGCATGGCTCACAATCTCTGTTCCAGTTCATTCCGAAGGTGTTGGATGGGGTTAAGGTCAGGACTCTGTGTGGCCAGTCAAGTTCTTTATGGACTTTTATGGACCTTTATGGACCTTACTGTGCATTGGGGCACAGTCATGCTGGAATAGAAAAGGTGCTTCCCTAAACTGTGTCCACAAAGTTGGAAGCTTGGTGTTGTCCAAAATGTCTTGGTATACTGAATCATTAAGATTGCCCTTCACTGGAAGTAATGGGCCTAGCCCAAACCCTGGTAAACAGGTGTGTTCCAATATTGTCCATATAGTGTACATTTCAACAATTTGTCACTTTGGGCCATGCAGATAAACTCTTCTCTTTCATTAAAAATAATTACCAACTGATTTATTTAAATCAAGGCTGTCCAGCCCTATTCCTAGAGGTCCACTCATCTTGCAGAGTTTAATCTGATCAAACACTCAACCCTCCTAATTAATCACAAACAGGGTAACATTAGAGGGAGGTGAGTGGGTTGGTTTTGGAACTGAACTTCTGTAGGAGGAGAGATAATTAGGAGTATCATTAGGCACCCCTTGGACCAAAATGTAAACTTGTACATCATCAGTGAGACTGGTGTTACATCAGTTATTAATATCAGGGCACCAGGCTTTAATAGGTCGTGTGATGTATTGAAGTCTTGTCTTTCCCACTGGATGAAGGTTAATGAAGAGATATAGAAACATGAGAGCTTATGAGAAGATCGCAGAAATTCCTTACTGTGTGATCAGTGCTCACCAACCCTCCTCTTGAAGATTTATTTCCCATATTTATTGCCATTCTTAGCTACAACCTGCATCTAACATGCTGCCAACTCCCCTTACATAATGTTCCATCAAACCAGGGACTTCCGAAGAAGTTTAGCCAGAGCAGGTGATTGTGGCTGGAACTAGACTTCTTAGGAAGGTAGATTAGGTCCACTTATGACATTCATGTGATTTCATGTACCAAAATCTATTATTTGTTATTATTTTCTCATGACCATATTATACTCTCTACTTATCTATTACAATCAAGCTGTTTTTGTCATTGGGCCTTTAAGACTTATATATGTAAAAGACTCGGATTGCCTGTCCTGTATTGTGCCTCATCAACAAACAGCCTGGACATATAACCTCTGCATGAGTGGGCTAAACGGTTGTAGGTTGAATAGGTGCATATTATGTAAATGCATCAGTTTCTCATCACCAGACTTATGAAGTTGCTTTTCTACATATACAGTATTGTATAGACCAGAGGAGTGAACGATATGTTATAAAACTACATTTTGTATATTACATGTAACTAAGCTTTTTAGAGAAAATGTTCTCAGTCCTACATGGGAGTATTTATGCCAATCCATTTACTAGTATTCTCTGAGGAAACACCTAGACAGTGTTTGGTATTCTGCAAGAAGCCGCATTTCAGCTCCCTCAGAAGATTTATTGTAGCAATAGGTCGTAGAGACAGCTGATTAAAATAACTGTTTTGCTGTGTCCCCAAGCAAGCCAGCACACCAACAGGGATTTCCTGCACAAAAGGGAAAATGCAGCAACAGTGTCTGTTCAGTAAGAGCAAAATCACTTGTTGTTTTCTTGTCTTTGCAGATGAACTGAGCCTGTGCGTGTCCCTTTCTTGCAGTAATATGATTAGCGAGGGATGGGTCACTGCATGCAGCCCACTCTCATCTACGCCAGACATGACCAGCTGTTGTGTAACCAAGCAAAAAGATGACACAGAGCGACGCAGCCCACAGACAACCATGAAGCAACCGTCATCATCAACATGGAAAAGCATTAAAAAGGCCAGTTAATTTTCACTGCATGTCTTTCACACCACTAATACACTACTTATGTATTAGCTGTGTTCTGAATGTTGAAATGTTTAAGGTTTTTCTTCATATTCTTGATATTAATATGAAAATGTGTTATATTGATGCATAATACCTTGTACTGCCATATTAGTCAATCAGATCATGTTTTGGAGTGCTAAATTATTGTCAGTTACCGTGGCATTCAATAAAGAATACACTCAGGTTTTCTAATGCAAAAATAACTTGGTGTATTGTGTTTACCATCTGTGTTCCACTAAATAGTTCCGGTTGTCATGTGTGTGCGCTGTGTATTTCCATATTATTATGTGTTTTAAAATCATCCAAAAATAATCAGATTGAATCATGGTGAAAACTAATATTTCATAATTCATCATACAACAGTTAGTTCCAACAGCACAGGTCTTTCAATAAGAACTATGTCGTTCTGAGTTTCATGAGTGACGGCTTATTTCAGTCTGCAGCTAACCATTAATTTACTAATGGTCCACTGTATTACAGACAAGATTGGTCCAACAAATGTAGGGGAATATTACCAATAAACAGCTATTTAAATGTAAAACTAGGCAAAAAGTACCCTTCAATTTATCTCAAATAATTTCAAAAAGTAGAGGGGCATGTCCTCCCATTGCCCCTCCTTTGTTTTCCACCAGTGCAAACAAAAGCAGAAAGTGAATACATTGAATAACCTTCGGATAATATTTGATCTGCAGTGCATATTCTGAGAGCAGCCTGGTATCAGATAATCACTCAAAGTCATGTGATGTCTCTCACGCACTCTCATGTTCTACTTTTTAATTGTATCCTATCCTAAAACGTCAGAATCAAATAGAATAGCTGTGCTGTCAAAGGCATACACCCCTGGCTGACATGTTTTCACATCCTGTCTCTTGCATCTAGCTATTCACTTTGAATGCACTCATTTCATTGGTACAAGATACAGTATGTGACAAACAGGCTGTATAATCAACGTGTTTACTCTGCTGACATGCTGGTTCTTCTGTTTGTTCGGCACTTCCTTATCAGTAAGTACATCGTCCTTGTAATTACGTTGAATGAGCACAGGGGATGTAACAAATGACCAGAAGGCATGAAGACATCGGCCTCATTACAGCAGGGCCTGACGCCGACTTCAGAACAGTCAATCTGTCATTAAGACAACCAGAGGAAAGAGAGAAAGGAGGATGGCAATGCTATGATGAGGGCTGTAGGACAGAAGGGCCACTGAGACACTCCTCCTTTTTCTCTTATCAGATTATAAACACGGTAGCATTTCAGGCAATAAAGCCAGGCTACTGTAGAGACATTATGGTTGAATGGGTCACAAGATGTTCATTTCCATTCAAGAAACTGTTTAAACTCGATGGCATTCTGAGTTAACTTCTTAGACTCCAGATTTGAAAGAATTATGTAACTACGCAGTAACTACTGTAAATTATTATGTACCCAACATGAAAGTAATATGCAAGTTATGTAGTTAAGATATATAAAAGTGGTGTTATATACTTATATAAGAGTGGGGAATTTAAGTTTAGAGATTTTACACCATTACACACATCCTCACTGTTGCATAATACTCGCCGCCCCCCATTCATACAGCTCTAGAATGATATTAGTTTAGGCTTTGTTCTCCAGTGTTCTGCCCATTTCCAATGTTCTAGAATTTTCTTCATTGTTTATGCTGTTCTAGAATATTCTCCCAATTCCCACTCTTCCACAATGTTCTCTCAATTTGTTCTAGATTTTCTTCCTTTTCTTACACAGTTCTTGAATATCTTCATGTACTTATTTTATCTGTTCGAGAAGCTCACATCATTAACACTGAGCTAGAACGTTCTCCACTGTTCACACTGTTCAAAAATGTTCTTGCCTCACAGTGTTTTAAATGTTCTCTCCCGTTTATCCTTCTCCCTTCTATCACCGTTCTAGAATGTTCTGCTCCATTCACACTATTCTGCTGTACAGCCCAATACAAAATACATAAATTTAGATTCACCATCAACACCGGGACACACAATGGACACTGGTATGAAGTATCAAGATCAAATTTACACTATAAACCTGGAAGTGGTCCAGTCTGGGTTTAAAACTCACCACAGCACAGAATCTGCTCTGTTAAGAGTTTTTAATGATATATTTTTTGCAAATGACTCTGGCGATTCTGTACTACTTGTGCTTTTGGATTTAATAGCTGCTTTTGACACCATAAACCATGAGATCCTTGTTTTAAGGTTGGAGCAATGGGTGGGCATTACAGGTTCAGCCCTCCAATGGTTTCAGTCCTATATCTCAGAAAGAAGTTTCTGCATTAGTATCGATGATTTTACTTCCACCTCCGAAGCACTTCCCTGGGGGGTACCACAAGGCTCCATTCTTGGTCCTCTTTTATTTTCTCTGTATCTGCTGCCACTTGGAGCTATCTTCTGGAAACAGAATATTTCCTTTTCATTGTTATGATGTTATCTTCCATTAAAGCACAATGGTGTGTGTTCTGTCCAGCGTCTCCTTGACTGCCTTAGTGATGTCAAGAGATGGATGGCATTACATTTTTTGGATTTTAATGAGAACAAGACTGAAGTCATGCTGTTTAGACCCACTGGTGGTAGCAGATCCCCCTGCATTGACCTTTCTTCTCTGGCCCCTTTTGAGAAAACTATGATTACAACCTTAGGTGTTAGAATGGACTGTACTCTAAAATTGGATAGCCAGGTAAATGTCGTTGTAAAATGCTGCTTTTCCAGGCTGTCAAAAATCAAGCCTGTTCTGTTTAAACGCAATCTCGAAACAGTCATCCACGCGTTTATAACCACTCACCTTGATTACTGTAATTCACGCTTTTTCGGAGCTAGCCAGGCCTCCATGGCCCGCCTACAACTGGTGCAAAACGCCACAGCTCGATTTTTAACCGGTATAAGCAGGCAAGAGCATATTACCCCAACTTTGGCTTCTCTTCACTTGCTTCCAGTTCATTTTAGAATCCGTTCCAAAATTATTTTATTTGTTTTTAAGTCCCTGAATGGCTCTGCCCCATTTTATTTGTCTGAACTCCTGCACCCTTATATACCGTCCCGTTCTCTCAGGTCACGTTGCAAACTCAGAGGTGATAGGGCTTTTTTAATCGCAGCTCCAAAACTATGGAATGACTTGCCAAGCCATGTTAGGCAGGCCCCTTCACTCACGGAGTTCAAATCTCGTTTAAGAACACACTTTTACTCCCTGGCCTTCGTCCCAGTGTGAGGTGGTGACTTATGTGGTTTTTGTACTTGTTTTATTATTCTGTTGGTATATATTTTTATTATATTATTTTATTACTCAGCTTTTATTTGTATCTGTTTCTTTTATTCATTGGCCTGTGTGTCTTTGTGTTTTATGTTTGCTTGTCGTGTACAGCACTTTGGTCAGCCTTGTCATTGTTTTAAAGTGCTTTATAAATAAAATGGTATGGTATGTTATGGTTCAAAACTGGAACAGGGCATAGGTTGTTTTAAAGCATAGGCCTGCTGGTGAACTTATCTGAACTGTTGTTTTGCTTTGCTATATATTACATTAATAAAAATAAAAGCAGTCTAAACCACATCAATTTTAAAAAATTCATTTCCAAAGCTGAATATTTAATTGGCATGACTTGATGATCACATCATTTGTCCATGGACCACAGCTGTTATTATCAGGTTTATCTTGTGTGTTGTTATTCTCTCTGCTTTAGTAGCGCTGATTGGATTTAGTGTTTCTGTTGCACAGGAAAGTGAGTACCAGCACACACACCAACATACCAGCACTGACCATCTGTCAACTGTGAAACTGAGGGGAATAGTGGGAAAATGGCACCTTGGGATAGGAAAATGCGGTACGGGCAGATGTCAGATTATTTTCAGTGGATCAATCCAGCAGGCAATCAGTGTCAAGACAGTGTGTTTGCAAATAAAAAATCCTTATTATCTTTTATTATATCTACTTAAACCCCTCAAGCTTTTGAGGACTGGATAGATGGTGAACTGGTCAGACAACCCAGCTTGTGAACCTGTAGTACCATGAGTGTCCTCATGGGTGAGTTTAGTCCTTGATAGCATAAGAATACTTTATTTTCAGCATGTCATAATGAGGAAGTTCAGCATTTAGCTAAGCTTTCTCTCTATTCACTGGAAAAGGTTTTCACTTCCACTGGAACTCAACATTTACCTACTTGCAGACTGCTGACATAGAAGTCTGCAAGTAGGTAATACTGAATATATTTATCCCTTAATAACGGTCAAGAGGGAATTTGTTTAATGCTATTTTAATTGCGTCATTTCTTCATTACAGCGTGTAACCAATAACCAAAAACTGAGCTACTATGGTGACTGCTTGGAGGATATACATTGTATTGCTGCATTCCTGCATAACACTACATCTGCACTATTTGCCTAGTTCCAGATGCAAAACACTCTGTGGCAAAAATTGTCATCATAAAATCAAAACAGAAAGCTAAAGAGCACCTTAAATAGATAGCTTTTACTCGGCCTCATCTAAACACAAGGCAGAAAATAAGGAAACATGATGCATACATAACTGGAATTTAAAAAAAAAAATTAAATAAAAGAAAAAACCCTGCAGGCACCTTAATGGTAATTCACCACTTCAGTAGAGCTGCTGAAGTGGTGTAATCGCTGTCCCCTCAGGCTGAAACATGTCAAGATAAATAGATTTTACACTCCTACCACTGTCACACGACACCACATTTTTCAACACTTAACACACACATGCCAATTGTATCTTAATTCATGAACTTATGCCTTTTTCTAATGCATATGCAGACTACGTTTTCTGAAGGGACACAGTCTTCAGGGGTGAATAAATGGAAATTAGGCCGCATATAAAATCCTCTAGAAGAGTTTCAAGCCAAAAGGGTCAGTGGTATCACTGGGACAGTGTCAACTTAGATTTAAGAGCAAATAATTTCTCTCCGGTCTTGGGACAGCGCTGCCATGGCAACGTGCAGCAAAATTAAATATTTACTTCAGTGGGTGAGGTGCTGGCCAGTTTCATAATACGGTGGCATCTGTATTCATAAGGCTGGACACTGGGCTCATTAGTGATGACAGGACTTTGAATTATGTGTATTGCTTCATACTGACTGTGCAGTGATAGATCATTTTCTTGCCATAATCAATCCTTTAATCTTTCACACATACTTCAGTTGGAAGCGATGCTTTGGGACAAATTTGAACATATTTCCCTCCTTCTCCCTCCAAATGTCTTTGATTAGGTCAAGACATATTTGGTGTCTGCATTTTGTTTAAGTTTTGTAGTGTAGCTACAAGGCTAAGGTAGCTAACTAGTAATGGAATCTTATACTCTACAAATTGGCATAGATAATAGTGTATCATACAGTAGCAGACACTACAGAAGCAAGGTTGTTTCAGATTATTTGAAGTCTAAAAATGTAAAATTACATTTTTTTGGCTAAACCATTACTTCAGCACATGTGGAGTTGATGTCAACTTGCTATAAACTCTTATTCTTCTTAATCCACAACCTTCTGTGTCTGTGAGTTATCACAACATTGGCCTTTGCAATATTAATATCACCGGATGCTGCTGAATGAGCCTCTTACCAATCACATTTTTGTACTGTGTGCTGTAATTTTCCACAATATATGTTTCGTAAAGACATTTATGTAATGCAACTAAAGTGTGTTATTTTTGTCAGAATGTTAATCTTCAACTAGTGCATTTTTTGGTGCAAGATATCACAATAACAATATTTAGCAAAATAATCATAACGCTAGTACACAGCCCTACTGCCAGTTTATATGACGTAGCCTAAATTATGTAATCATGTATTTGATTGTTGTCCATATCCTGCTTAAGCCTCAGTCAGTGTAATATCAGTGTGTCTTGAACTGGAGCCAAATGAAAATTGATTATTATAAACAAATATAGCACGTGCATCTTGCTGGTATGACCATAAAGCCTTCTTCCTCACTTATTTTTGCTAAATGACTACAAATTATTTGCTCCTAAACATTTGAATCTGGGTGTGTCCACTTATACTTACAGTTAAATGTTAGTTTATGCTTTACCTTTCACTGCTCAATCTTGGGACACACACATATGTACACACACACACACACACACACACATTGTGTGCTTAGGAACACAAATGCAAACAGCATGCAAAGTCATGGACAAGATTAAAATAAACTTTGAGGAAGGAAATTTAAGTCTGACCTTGACATCATCATGACAATAATTAAGTCTCCAGAATGAATTACTGTGATGAACAGTGAACAGAAAAGAGGGAAAGGAAGGATTATGGCATTTGGAGATTATAATCTCTAATCCCTGTTAAACATTATAAACCCTCTGCATCACTGTTAACGCTCTGGTCACTGTTCAGTCCGCTTTTTTTCTAGACTGTGAAAATCTGGTGCACTATGGTGTTAAATATATACATACATAGCGATCAGCCACAAAATTAAAACCACTTATATGTGAATAACATGGATTATACTGTTACAGTGGCACCAGTCCAGGAGGTGGGATATATTACGCAGCAAATGAACAGTTCGTTCTTGAAGTGGATGTGCTGGAAGAAGGAAAAGTTCTACATCGATGTGTTGGAAGAAGGAAACGGTCTACATAGTTCTTGTGTTCCTGGAGTGGAGTGTTAAGCACCTACCCAAAGCGTTCCAAGGAATGGCAGCTGGTGAATGGGCAACAGGGTCATGGGTGCCCACAGCTCACTCATGCACGTGGGGAGCAAAGGTCCCAGAGGAGAGTTATCTGGTCCCAGAGAAGAGTTACTATAGCACAAAGTGCTAAAAATAAAATACTGGCTTGGAGAGGAAGATGTGCATCATAATCTGCTTTGCTCATCTTCTTAAGGTGGTGGTGGTGGCCGAATGGGTAGGATACTTGCCTCTGGCCCAAGAGGTCATGGGTTTGAATTCTACCCTCAGCAAACTACCACTGGGTCCCTGAGCAAGACCCTTAACCCCAAGTTGCTGTAGTTAGGGATTGGAAGTCACTATGGATAAAAGCATCTGCTAAATGCTGTAAATTTAAACCTGATACCACAGCACACCTTCAGAGATCTTATGTAGTCCATGCCATGATTTCAGAGTAGTTTGTCAGCACAAAGAGAATAGGTGGTTTTTTATGTTATGTGTATATATAGACACACACTCACCCATTTTTTTAGATACACCTACCTTTATTAGGTCCACTTAATTCCTTAAAATTCCAAATCTAAAATTCCAGATTGCAGTACATAATTAATTTGTTAGTCTCCCAAAGGAACAAAAGGGCAGGTACATGTGTTGTGGTGGTACAAGTGGATCAGACACAGCAGTGGCACTGGAGTTTTTAAATAGTTTCCACTTACTGTTCACTTTATTAAGCACCCTGACCGCTGGAGGTATAAAGCTCGAGACGACAGCTTATCTGTTGCTGCACAGTTTTGTTCGTGATGCTCTAGTCCATCAATGGTCATTTGTATTTGTCAGACGGGGCCTGTACGAAGCATGGAACTGCAGAGCTTTCGTCTGACAAACTTTATAAAAGATAGGTCCTAGCCATGTTTCAGTCATCTATATATAGACAAATGGGAGTATGGAGCATTTTAAAAATGTATTGCAAATTACTCTCACCCGAATGGCAAATCTCGGCTCATTCAAATATCCTTTCAGTTCTGTCCTATCAGGAGCAGGGGGAGACTTTAATGTGAGTGTTATGCTCAGTCTAAGTGCTAATGAATAACCAGTGGTGTTTTTACACGGAGATGAAACAGGCCATGTGCACACCAGGCTGAGGGAACATGTCCATGGCCATGGAGGGAGGAAGCGGCTGTGTGAAATCTGTGGGTTGCTTGTGCTTTCATGTGTTGCTGTGCTTGTGGGCAAGTGTGTGTGTGGGAGTCATCCAGCATTCTGCATCCAACTGGAATCTTATTTGAATAAATTAGGCTGTGCCAGTGTCTCCTCAGTGAGAGAACCATGGCAATGCAGAACAGCAGATCTGTCACTATTAGTAGCAGTGACTACTTTGAAAATTACCTGAAATATCAGGGCTAACCATAAAAATGCATTTAATGGAACAGTAACTAAGCACACAGCCTTTTTACAAATACCAAAATGCTTCACTGAAAAGGAATAAATGAAGAATAGATTTAAATAACTATGTAGCAAAGATGCATAACAATGAGCGTATCCATGAGTAAAATTTAAAATATGCATTATCATTAGAAAGAACAACCCTATGGCAATCACTTTTAAAGCAGTTGTGGTAACAAAACATATTGCCCCTAAATAAACACATCTGTGTGTCCAGTTAAAGACAATCCATTTATCACAAAACATATTAAAACATTCAACAGTGATATTTTTTTTTTTTTTTTAGAGTGACCAATGAATTGGTATCTTTGATCTTGATGCCAAACAAGACAGAGGTCACACACACACACACACACACACACACACACAAACACACTCCTGAAAGATAAACAGTCATGAGTGTAACTTCTGTTTAAAAATTGACTCCAGTCAGAAGCAATAATTAACCAGTAAAAGAATGAGTACTGTCTACACACTAATAGCTCAGCATGTCTAAAGCAGTGTGTGTGTGTGTGTGTGTTCTAGACTTGAAAGATGATTCTTTTTCTCAAATCAGATGTTCTGACAGCGCCATATGTCAGCCTCGATTAGGCTGTTTTTTCTGTCAGTGGCCCAAATAAAAAAAGCTAAGTGAAGCTAAAGTGGCAGTGATCCAGCAGCAGCACCTTCATCTGCTGTTAGCAGTTTCTTTGGCCCTGACAAATGACACATCTTTGCAAAGACACTCTGTAAACAGTTTGCACATTTTTATTGTGCCAAAGTCTGTCTCTAGATAACTGATCTATGTTCCGCCCACAAAAAAATTATAAACTTTATTAATCCCCTTTTACAGCAGCCATAAAACTTGTGACTATTTTGGATGTGCTGCATTTAACCAATGAATTTGTGTTATCATTAACACTGATGGAATGGATTCCGATGGAAATGTGTATGATTTACAAAACTAGACATAAACTCCATTTTTAAAAACTCTATTTAGGCAGCTGTGCTCAATTTTTGATATAAAAACTGCTTTCAAATTGTTTTCAAAGCAAGGGGGTTCCTATTTCTCTCATTTCACCCCTCATTGCTCACTAGCAGCTCAACACAGAAGCCCAACATTTCAAACCTTGAGAGCTAAGCAACATTCTAGTTCATCTGAGTTATAGGGAACAAACATTCTGTTAGTGCCACGTCTGTAAAACATTTGTCATTCTGAATAATACAAACAGCTATCATCCAAGTCATACAAAACCATTCTAAAGGGCTTTTAAACTGCCACTTATTGTTCGTCATATTTAAACATATCCAAATCAATTTCCATTCTGCCAGTGGGAAAAGCCTACATAGTGTCTTTAATACATTAACGTGCAGCTCAAAATGTTTTTCAAAGAAAAAAGGCCAATACAAATCAAAATAAAAGAAAAAAAAGAATTTAATAAAAAAATAGATACACCACTCTAAAAAAACAAACGTGTTCTTTCATACCTTCTGCTAGTTGGACTAGGTTCACAGAACACTTCCTCTTCAACACCATGAGAAACTGTAAGACATTTTCAAATTTATTTAGATTTTTTTGCAGGGGGCGCTGTTTTGTTTTTCTCTATCATTGTCACTTCCGTATCGTATTGTGCAAGCCACTGAATCTTTTATTGTTTCTACATTTATCTATGGTAAGGAATTATGAATAATATGCAGGTGTTTCCATTTCCCAAAACAAAGTAATAAATGATTAAATAAAATATTTAAATAAATATATATTTTTTAAAAACTTTAGTGTGAAGCTTAGTTATACCTGTTTCCTGGTTTTGTTTTTGTTACAGTGTCTGAAGTTGTGCAATTTATAAGTTGAATAGTGTTTCTTCAGTCTGTTAATGTTTGACAGTGAAGATGTAATCTTTGAAACAGATCATGACCAAGAACACTGGAATTCCCCATGAGCTCTGGTCAAGAATGGGCAACACTACTGATTTTCTTTTCAATCTGAAAGTCGGGCTACCAGCACAATAATACAGATACTTTTATGTGCTTCTTGGGCACATAAAAAGGAAAAAAAACATCCCACAGTGAAAACTGTTAAATGTAAACCTCGGTGAAATACTGTATATACTCTAATCTTTGTATTCATTTGCTAGGCTGCACAATCTAAACCTATATCTGCCTATTCATCAAGCTGTTATTGCCTGTCAGTAAATGACGAGTGTTTCAAGAAGTAAAGAGCATTAAATGTAATATTAAGTCTAATACTAGATCTGTCACAATTTATCTGGATTTTCTATATTCATTTTCACATTTCAGCTTTAAACATACAATTCATTTGATAAAAGTATTTCAGTTTGTGCTTAGCATGTGTATTTGGGTCAACATTTTGGTTTAATTCAGTATCATGTTGTGTGTGTGAGTGTTAGAGACAGTTCAATGACGAATGGACCAATAGAAGCAGTGCAATATGACTTATTGTTTTGAATTTACTATTTTTTTTGCGATGTCACTAGACCATTTACATGTATCTGTTTATTTAACCTAAAACCAGTTTAACCAAACCAATCACACTCAAGTTATGAGAAGTGTTGAGTCACAATAAAGGGTGACTAATCAGAGAAAGGGTCATTAACACATTCCAGTCTTAAAGGCACAGAAACAAAAACAGCCTGTTTAATTCTAAGAAATATGAGAGATAGGAATTCAGTCATTTAAAAATTAATTTGAACTGTCTGTGGTACATAAAACCACACAAATATCATAAGTAGTAAATATCATAAGAAAAATTTAAATGCAAGAAAAGTGTAGGATATGGTCTCTTTACATTTTATTTTATAAAGTAAATGTGTCCCTGCTTCCTGAGAAATGTTATAGAATGTCCCACAAACCTGATGTAACTAGTTTTGATCAAACTGTTATTTGGTTCTATTTCTGTTAAAATTCCACTAAAGGGAACTATATACAGTATTGACAAGAAAATGAAGCTTACCACTCATTTACCTGTTTTAGACTGTTCTCTCAAAGAAGCCTCGAGCACCTAAACAAAAAATTGTTCATGAATAAAATGTTTCAGTGGTTGCACACAAAGAACATGTCACACCAATACAATTATCTTTAAGTTTGCTTTTCTTAGCAAGACCTGTGTTGATTTAACATGTTTTACTTATGAGCAACCACTTGACACATTTAATCATGTACATTTTTAAAAAATTCTTAGTGAATGACAGTTTGCAGTTAAATAATATTTTAACATCAGTCAGTTTCCCAATTAGGCATCAAGTTTAATCTAATTTTTAGATCAGGGGTTAAGTAGGAGTAGAGGCGATGAACATGCAAGAAGAACCCTTATTAACAGAAAACAAACACTATAGATATAACCAAAAAAATAAATATTAACAAAGTAAAGGACTGATAGAACCACAGGGGTAAGTGCTTTGAGAAACTTTATGGAGAATATCCTGGTGGGCTGACAAAGGGAGGCAGACTCCTGTATAAAGGTATTACAGTAACCCCCGACTTTAACGCAGATCAGCAGTCGCAGTTTCAGTCCATCGCGGATTTTTACGTCCGCCACACCCCCTCGTCCTCGTGATGGTTGTTTATGTTTGAGCGTGACGGTTACCAAGGCAATCAGACACCTGAATAGAATGAGCCTCCGCTGCTCAGCGCCGCCCCAAACATAAACAACCAGCATGAGGACGAGGGGGCGTGGCGCACAAGTCAGCGGTACTCAGAGGCGGGAGGTTTGAAAGTAGCCAATTCAAGAATGTTATTAGATAAGCTACAGCCTTCAATTCCCCACCAGTAATATGGTGCTACAATAGAGGGGGTTCTAATAAAGTGAGCGATGAGAGAACACAAAATTACCTGCCATCTGAAACACTACTACAAGAATTCAGTTATTGCATGGATGTTGCATATTTATTGCCAAGGGTACAATACAAAAATAATGATTAAATATATCAGCTTTGAGATAGAATATAGGCATGTCAGACATTTCAAAATATAGTAGGAAAATAAACGGTTGAACCTTCTCATAATTGGATGGACTCGCCATAGCCCAACATACATTTCTTTGACATAGCAAGTGGTTCACACTGAAAGCCTGTATGCAAGAAATCTTCGAATAATTGCATAATTGATTCTCTTTGACTACATTTTTGAAAACACCATCTGTTCCTGAACAGAATATTCTCCTGGTCATGCACAGTGCTACAATTAAGTCAACTGAATATTAGCATTAATATCAGAGAAATGCTAATGCACCGTCTCATTCAAACTTCAGATTCTGTCCCAGTGTGCGCGATTTGAGCAGTTTGATTTCTACACATGCGGCTTTGAGGTCCAATACAATATCATATCTGTAATTTGTATAGATCCACTATACAGGATACCTGTACAGATCTTTTGGTACCAGTTTCTTTGAAGGCTAACTACATAGTGACTTGTAACATGAGCATGAGCATAAGCCTTGATCGACACTATTTTGAGGGTTCCTATGTGAATACAATGTCATTTACTATGTAAAATCTTGTGATTACTGGCATAAGCTATTTATAACTATTAAAGCACTGCTTTATGAATGTTATAATACGTTATATGCAAATGGCTCTTACAAACCACTATGTAGGTACCCATAAAAAACTGGCAGTAATCCACAGGCAAAACTTCTAGATTACATTTCTAGAAATGCAACATATTTTCACTGATTAAACCCAAGTAAATAAACCTCATATACACTAGTTTGGCTGCACAGATTACAACTTTGCATCAAGTATGAGTTAAATTAAATCTTCGTGAGTCAACAGAAAGGTATTGCATCGCATTGGTCAAAAGAATACTAAAATATGGCAGCTCTATAAAAGCCATACTGTATTACAGTGCAGCAAGTGTGTATTTAACACTGCTTCTAAACACAAAAGCCATGCAAGCCTAAGATTTAGATATCTTATCTCCCAATAGAAACTAAAGTTGTCAGAAGCATCTAGCAGCTGACAAACACACACGTTTTTCACTTCGGCAGGCTCTCTGGCAGTGCCACGTCTGTAAAACATTTGTCATTCTGAATAATACAAACAGCTATCACCCAAGTCATACAAAACCATTCTAAAAGGCTTTTAAACTGCCACTCATTTGGGGAGCCTAATAGAATAACTGGATTTTGGTCTTGGTTGCTGCAGAAACAGTTGGGCCCCACAGAACTCCCAGCTGAGAAAAGCAAGCGGAAAAAAATGACAGACAGACCAGGGGTCAAAGGGGGCAAAGAGCGGCTTCAAAATGTGCTCAAAAAAGGACATTCTCCTCCTATACTGGGCTATTTTCACTCTGTGACATGGACCCTCCAAAACACTCATTTATAAAAAGAAACCAACAATGACGTGCTGACCACAGCCTGTGCCAAGACACCATGATGTGCTGTGAAAAGAACCTCCAAAGAACATGTACAGTGCATAGCAAATAAAACATGATTAGCATTTGCCTTCTGAAGTCAACAAGACCACTTTAAGGTACTTTACACTCCCAAGAATAATATTTTTTAAAAAAGCCAAATAAACAAATCCTTACAAGTATGCCTGGTGCATATTTATGTGGCGGGCACATAAAACAAATAATGTAACTAATACATTTTTAAAAATCTCCCATCCGCTACTTCAAGAGTTCCAGGATGATTGGAGTTTTCTTTCAAGCCAAGACCAGAATGCAGTGCTTGAGATCTAGTTGCTATGCAGCAACAGCAAGTTACAGAGTTAAGAAATCTTTCAGAGCACAATAATTAACCCTTCGAAGTCAATGTTAACAATGTTGTAAATGTAGGTTTTACATTATTTGGCACTGAAAGAAGAGTAGTTCTGTGGATTCTAAATTTTCAAACCGTGCTTTTTTCTGTCTTGTTTTATAAAATGATGAACCACTCTTTGTACTGTCATTTTCGAACACAGAAACAAACCTAAAGTTGAAAGTGTGGATAAAGAAATCAGTTAAACGTAGTTCATTACATACATTTAAAAATGTAACTGAGGGAATTCTTTGACCTAGAAAGGGAATATGTTATCATTAATTTCAATTCCATCAACAAAGCCTGTGTATGTCAACACTATCTTATTTGATTGAATGGAAATGTGTAAAAGAATTAAATGATCATGTAACGTTTTATATGTATGTGCCTTTCAGAGTACTAATGCCATGACTTATGTCTTCAGGGGACAACGCTATCTGTACATGTGGGGAAAAATTAACATGTAATGAGTGAATTTGCTTAAAATAAGTTAATTTTATCCAAAACAGTACAGTAAATGACAGTAATAACTAGACTTCAAAGGGTTAAAATATGGACTGAGCAAATTTTGCCTTGTAGAAGTCAGAACAAACAGTTTACTTATGCCATGTGAGCACATATAGTAGCACTATTGTAAAGCAAAGCACAGTGGCACAGTAAAGTGGGACAGAAATGTCTTGTAAAGGGCTTCTGCACTCCACTGCCTTCTCCAAATGGATGAAGAGAGCGGAACAGCCTGAGTCATGTGGAACAGGTTGCAAGTGTCAAAGCTATCCACCCACTCACACATGCATAGACACACACACACACACACTCGCTCCTGCTCTGTTGGGCCCGGCCGAGTGTGAAATATGAAGCTAAAGTGGCTGACTCTGGGGGATACAGTAGGAGATGTAGTCAGTGCATCTCTGTAGGCTTTTGTTTTTCACTTTACCTTTAGAAAATTAATAAGTATATTATATAAGGTTTACATTCCACCACTATCTTCGTCCTAAAAGACCACGGAGTGAGGGGGAACAGCTTCTTCTCTGGAGTGTGTAGGCGCGTGCGGGTGCATCTTTAGGTGGGCGGTGGGCTGTGGTAACGCAGCATGATGTTGAAGGAGCGGGCGAAGTTATTGGAAAGCGAGCAGCTGGTGCCTTCGTCCATCATGGGCAGGAGGAAGGCCAGCAGTAACAGAGCCAGGAGGAGGAGCTGCAGAGGGAGAGCCACGCGACACACACGGTACAGGAACCCACAGCAGCTCTTCTCCTGTAACAGATCAGCAAACAATCAAATGAACATAGTTCTACCCTTATCTCAAATGTGTTTGATTCAATTCAATTCAGATCTATTCTAATTATTATTTTGATCTATTCTGTTTACAACAGATACTGCTTTCCCTAAATCCAGGTCCAAGACCCAAGTGTGCAAGTTAAGGGTAATGCTGTTAGGAAACAGTGCCCAAAACAAGAGAAACACACACTAAGAAAAACCAAGACTCAAAAGGAAAAACTCCCTAAGAGTGTGAAGAAACAACAAAGGACGCAAGAATCAAAATGAAAAGCCCTCAGGAAAGAACTCTGTCCATGTTTATTCTTAACAATATAAAATATTTTCTCTTTGGGAATATGATGTTCCAGTACTGCTTTTTTTATTATTCCAAATCCCCATCCCAAGTGATCTAGTGAGAAAACACTGATATCTGTGCAGGTGTTGAAAAAATAAAAATAAAAATCAGGCTGGGCTCTGCTCTGCTGACGAGATCTGACGAGAGTCAACAAGAGCCGACGGTGTGGGGCACACTGCCCATACTAAAGGAGACAGTCCGCCACAAATGTTCACAGACAGCTAACAACTGGCTTAAAGCTCAAAGTGGAAACATAATAGTCTATTTCTAACAATGGTGTCAGCAAGGTCATGTTCACGGATGGGACCATGAAATCTGAAGTAGTGATGGGCCGATCCTCGTTTTTCCAGTTCCGATCCGATTCCGATACACGACTGCCGATAGAGATACAGATTCCGATATAATACTTTTTATTTTAATATTAGCATTATTTTTGTGGAAATTGGGCTGTTCGTTAGTAAGGTTACATCACAGAATAAATAAACTACACAGCACTTATTAGAAGAGCAAAAAATATACATTTTAAAGGCATTCTAAAGGAATTTATCTATGTCACACTTCACAAAAAGGTAGCAGCAACAGCTGTAAATTTTGGTAAACATCAACAATCTTGGCTGAATTATCTAAATAGTTCTATTTAGTTCTATTAAGTATTATGTCCGTTTTAACAGCAACAATTATGTAAAAAATAAAGTGCAAAACTAATAAATTTTAAATAACGTGAATTCGGAGACATGGGCAGAGTGTAATCTAACCACTTCTGTATTTAAGGTGGACTGGCCGAGTTACGAGATGCCCAACTTTAGCCT
>JBBJLS010000001.1:49626368-49636712 GCA_037577275.1 Bryconaethiops microstoma
CTCCCTCATTCACTGTTCTGGAACACTCTCCCTCATTCACTGTTCTGGAACACTCTCCCTCATTCACTGTTCTGGAACACTCTCCCTCATTCACTGTTCTGGAACACTCTCCCTCATTCACTGTTCTGGAACACTCTCCCTCATTCACTGTTCTGGAATACTCTTCTTTATTCACCATTCTAGAATGCTCTCCCTCATTCACAGTTCTAGAAAGTTCTCTTCCATTTAGTGTTCCAGAATGTTCTCTTCCGTTCACACTGCCCTAGAATGTTCATCCAGTTAAAACTGGCTAATTTGGTTTTTTAGATTTTTTAAAGGATTTTATAAACACCTGCCAACATTAGAATTATGGTATTTATTGGATCAGTCTGCTCTGGCCTTAATGTCATAAATTACATCAATACACCACCATTACATGAACAACACAAAATAACTGCATGGATAAATGGACTGTATAAACAGAATAAAAAACACAGTTGATTGAATATCAGACTATTATGCAATTGCCTTTTTAAAGAATTAAACTATTTTCTAACAGTTTTTTCTTAAATAGTTTAGATTTGCATGGTTCAAAATATCATTGTTGTGTTGATGCTAGCCAGCAGAGGTGTCTGTTAGCTGATGCTACTGACTGAATTGGGCAGACAATTGAGAAAAGTTTTTCCACTCATACATTTTCATTGCTTGTACTGTTGTATTATGTCAAATCCAGCTTACTTGCAAACCTCAGAAGAGCTAAATATCTTGACATATTGTGAAAATGTCTGCAAGTATCATGATGTAATACTCTTGCCATATTGCCCACTTTCAGTCAGAGGTCAGACTAGTGACTCTCATACATCTCAAATTATTATTTAACAGTGAACAGCTGTTAGTTGGGTAACTAATTGGAGTCACTCATCCTAAACCTATTCACTGGTACTTCTTATTTAAACCCCATGAACACCTTGCTAATGAGCTGATTCACATAAAAAAAAATGATAAAAACATGCTACAAAATCACCACTACTGTTTTCAGAATGTTATGTACATTCTTATTGATAACCTGTCATCCAGGTTCAGAAATCATGCAAGCAAGACCATTTGAGGTTGCTTACAGTTTTAAGCAATTGTGTGATTGTTTAGTGGCACAATGCTAAACTTTGTACAAATTTCAACTTCTTGTTAACTACATAAGCCTCACAGCTCCAGCGCAAAACTAAGTAAACTTCAGACATTAAACTTGTCTTAGATGATTGAGTACATTTTGTTTAAGGGGGATACTTTATGCATTTGAATATTTTTGCCAATCACAATATTGTGGAGATCAGTGGCACTCCAGGTCCACCCAACATTGATTTAATTTAGTTACATTTTATTAGATAGTGTGTAATTATTTATTATTACCTGTTCCCTTACTCTGTCTCTGAGTTTACGTTCTCTCCTGTCCTGCACAGTGGACAGGTAGTTGACTGCTGCATACTCCAGCACAGACAGGAAAACGAACACAAAGCTGACCCACAGGTAAATGTCCACAGCTTTGATGTAGGAGACTCTGGGCATGGAGGCGTTTACACCGGTGATGATAGTGGACATGGTGAGCACCGTCGTAATGCCTGGTGAGATCAACACATGTTGTTAAAATCTGGCCCTGCAGCATAAAGTCTGCCAACATTTACCATCTTAAACTCTGATGGTCTGTTTGTGGACTCACACTTCAACTCCTCATTCTCAGAAGTTGAGTTATTAGGGCCGCACAATATTACATACATGGCAGTTTCATTACTACATATTGTAATGTGCAATGTATTAAGATTACAAGGTTAAACATTGGTTTAACAAAATTATTAAGATTATTTAGACAAAATTATTGAATAAATCCAATGGGATCATCTACTAAATCTATCCTGAAAGGTCATGTTGTTATCTGTGTTTTATCTAAGTATTTCATCCTGTGAGGCAGTAGAGTATTTAAGTAGTTTGAGAATGATAGCCTGCTTCTGGGTCTTAAGTGAATGCTTCAGTTAAAAACATTTTAAAGCTCATTTAATATCAGGAATGATATTATGCCATCTCTAACATTTGTTGAGTCATATGAATTATCATCTGGAGGTTGTTCAGGATGCTCTGAGCACACTATGGTTTTTTCTCTTTGTAATGTTTTAAAGGACTCATTTGCATGTTGCAACCTTTTGCAAGATCAGTAGTACAAAAGCATTACTGTGCTATTAACAATATATTGTGCAGTCGTAGTAATTACAACAATTACTAAATAATAAATCTTTAGATTAGTAAGCTAAAATAATAAAACTATATTCTATAATTATACTGAAGAATTCAATTGAAAAACCCTACATAAACATTTTAGCACTTAGAACTCTCCTCTGGTTCTCACACTGCCCTGAAACTTCAGTGTTTCCTTGTGTTGTATGTTGCTTTGGATAAAAGCGTCCACCAAATTAATGTGATGTAAAATAGTCAAAGGTATGTAATAAGCCTGTAGAAATGTTACAGTGTGTTTTCAGCTAATTTTGTTGCATCTGTATCGTACAAGTCGATTATCACAGAAAATCCCTTAGACTAAGTAAAGGAACAGAAAACCTGTTGACACAAAACAAACTGAATATTAGAAGTCCAATGGCAGGAATCAACTGGTTACTGACTTCTATTGTAAGTGTCTGTACGCGTTGTTTTAAACAATATAATCAGTTTGCTGCAGATGCGGCAGATAGACTAGACGGAAAAACCCTGCAGCGTTGCTTGCTCACCCAAAGAGACTCTGGCAGGCACGGCCCTGCGGTCGATCCAGAAGGAAACCCAGGACAGCATGACCATCAGTGTTGCTGGAAAGTAGGTTTGCAGCAGGAAGAAGAAGATGTGACGGCGCAGAGTGAAGTTAATATACAGACGGTTATACCAGCCTGAGGATACAGAGCAAAAGCAAACAGATCAGATCAAAGCAAACAGTCACACACTGATTAATCTGTTACACACAGACTCCATCTGCGCTCACACAAACTGAAGTAGAAATTCTAAAATTAATCACTTCAGCAGATATGCTGCGTTTCAAAACAAACTTCTTCTCATATTAATCATTTCTGCCTAGTTTTACTCAACAGTAACTACAATGAAGATTAAAGAAAGAATATATAGGATTAACATATTTATCTATTCTAAAGTCATCTGCCTCGAGATTTGAGCACCACTATTCTAGATATTCATTTTTTCTAAAAGGAACTTTATTCTGTCCATTTTGGACATATCTGTCATACTGACATATTTGTTTCCTACAAATGATTAAAAACATATGAAGCTGCACTGAGCTCATATTAGAATCATTGTACATGTAGCACTGAAAACGCTAAATACAAACAGGAGTGTTAGCTCTGCCACACCTGTGCTGCTGTAGAAAGCCAAACGAGAGGTAGTGTGAAACTTCTGGATGAGAAACTGCGAGAGGGAGATTCTGTCATCTGTGCTCAGAGACTCATCCCCACTCTTCCAGTACAGCATCAGGTCCTCATCAGTGTAGGCATCTGAAAAGCAGCAATTAGCATGAGCAAGAAGACTGATTACAACGAACAAACATAACAGCCTCATAATTTACAGCGGTGGCTCTCAGCCCCAGAGCTAGTGGATGAAACCCTGTGACAAAATGTTAATTATTAAAAATTATAATTGCAAAAAATAACTTGCATGCTTTGCATGCTTCTAATATTAACTGATTAAAGTCCTACTAAAGTCTTTTTGGCCTAAATCATTTTTAAAAGCTATTAATCCATTGCAATTCCATAAGAATAAAATAAGAATTCCACATGACAGCTCGTGTGAAAGCTTCCTTGCATTGTTGTAAAATTCATGTGCAGATGAAAGAAGTTATACATATACAGGAGGCATTCGGACCAGTGTATGACGAAGTTCTTGGTAAAAAAAAAAAGGAATAGCTGGACATGCCTGGGGTAAGAGATGTGAATGCATATTCTGTACAACAGGAAAAAAAACTCACAGCTCTCCAGCTCTAGGGAACAGGTTTGAGAGTCCAGAGGAAATCGACTGAAGTCCATGTTACAGGCTGCCGTAACGGTTACTCTGACCAACAGAAAACACAAAACACATGTTAAAGTGGTTAGTGTACATATAACTATCTAGTATTTTAATGTATAGTATAATAACAGTATAATAGTTGTAATCTACTGATGAATATTAATATGATTCAAGAGTAACACCAATCGAGTAAACCTTTTTATGACAAAACGATAGACTTAAAGAGCGATAAAATATAACAAATTGTAAGAAAATGCATATAAATAGGTATATCGATCAGGGTTTTTGTCAGTTGGCAGCTAATCGAAGGTAAATCTTAATTGATTATATTTTTTAACACTGAGCAATCATGACAGCCCTAATACACACACTTTCAAGCCACACACCCCTGAGATGTCAATCCTAATTGACATAAAGGGATACAATAAAGGGTAAAACTGAGATAAAGGGCAGGAGAAGCTAACAGCACATGCATTATTCATCAAATTGCGGTTTCTGCACTGTTCTGCAGGAGAGGCCATTTGCCAGTCCCACAGTCAGCACTGTCCAGTTCTTATCAGACAGCGCAACTAAAGTAGGCCAGACCCATCAATAATGACACTTTCCCTGCAGCAAGTACAGCCAGTCTGAAATTTGACTTTGAACTTAGCGCTACCCCTCAACACTACACCCGTGCACCTAGGTAGCTTGGCCTAATTCTTCCTTCACATCATCACAGACATGGCAAAAACATCACAGGCCGCAAGCATTTTTCTAATTTTAATGCAACAGCAGTATGCAAATGTAATAGAACCAAACCGCTGCAGGACGCAGCTCGCCTTTTAACAGGGAAAAAAAGTCCCAAAACAATTACATGTGCAGTAGATGCCACAGCTGCAAGCCCAGCGTGACAGTCACTATATGATCTGAAGGTCAGCATCAGTTTACCTACATGTATTTCTATAAATTGTTTCAGCTAATTAGATCCGTAACGTACAGCTGAATTACTGTTTGACCTTCACCATTTCAGTTGTTGTAAACCCACAGCTGAAGCCCCCCTTTCCACCGCAGTATAATCAGAATATGAAATATTACAATTAGCATAATTACATAATCACTTTACATATATTCTCACACATTTTTTTATACTCATTTTATTCTCATCTTATTTTCATATTTACTATTTTCCCCTTATTCATTATGTATATTTTCTCTCAATTAATTGTTAACAGTTCTGTTAATGAACAATAATCCTCTTGCCTGGTCTTTGCATGTGTAACCGTTTGAAAAACATGAGTTGTATGAATTTATAATTAATTTTGCTAAAAACATGCACTTCTTGCCCTCACCTTAGGCTGTAGAGAACATGGCCGTCTGGGTAGACCCTCAGCATGATGTTCTCTGTGGTGGTGTCGTGGATGAAAGATCTCTTGGAGTGCACGAAAAATACATCAGGCACCCAGATCTTCTTCACCAAACGGCCATCAAAGGTCATGCTTTTGTTCGTGGTGCTGGCAAAGGACAGACGCTCATCCTTCCAGTAGTGTCTAAGGTATAAGGTCATGGTGAAGTCCTACACAATGAGAGAAGAAGGAATTGCCTTTACAATGTAGAGATAAAACCGACCACAGATGCCTACACTAGGACTGCATGATATCGACTGCTGTGATTATACTGCATTTAAAGCTGCCACTATCAATTCTAATTGAGTAATCTATCAACTACTTTGATGATTAGTCAAGATAAATCAGGTGTAGAAAACGGCTAAACAATGCTTAGCCTTTTAAGTATAAGAACATATAATACTGGAAAATTATAAATTAGGAAAACGCTAAAAATACTTGTAAAAACATATCATTATGCAAATTACTGGCCAATCACAGATTTCAATCCATTTTTGATTTCTTTTTTCAATCAATTTTTCTGCAAATGTTCTGCAAAATTAAATGATTGAGACAAAGTCATTTACAGTGTTTTAGGGTGAAATGGTGTCTTTACAGGTTTTGATTTGCTTATGGTGATGGTGATAGAACATCTGTGCCCGTCTCAGGTCTAGTGTCCAGCAAAGTTGACAAAGTCACTCACTAGTTAACTGCTAGGGTTTGTAAGTGTGTTTGAGGAGGGGAACTGCTAAGTTACGCTGGACCCCAACCCTCCAGGACTGGAGTTGGGCACCCCTGCTATAGCCATTTCTCATGAAAAGAGCAAACTACTCTCAATGACTTTTTTTTAAAAACAGTTTAAATATTTTAAACAACATCTTAACAACTTAATTGCGCACAAAAATCTTTAGAATTTTCCCTGTAATGAAATGCCTTCATGTTGTCATTAATAAATAATGCATGGTAAAAGACTGGACTGCTTTGACCAAGAATGTTTACTGCTTGTTTGAATGCCTTGGTTCATCAAAACACCCACAGAAACAACAGATATTTGTCTGGATGCTCACAGCACACACTTATTAAGATTGTGACTGGTTAAAGGGCTCCCTGGCAAATGGATGCCTTCTGCAATACTAGTACTGCAGTGAGTAAAGTCAATGTCACAATAACGAGTGGCCTACAATATACTGGGCAGGTCTAATATACACATACTGCCTGGTGGCAGTGAAAGCATATGACAAACAACAAGTTAACACTTGTAGCTGAATGTCATCTTTTTAGAGAAGCTTTGGACAGAGGTCAGACAGTATATGTAACACTTGATCCTCCACAGTTACTCTACGCTACTCTAAATCACTAAAGCAGATAAACCCCCTATTCTTCAACGGCGTTATGTAACCATAAACATTTGGAGTGGCTTGTGATTATGAACGATGAAAGATGGCACTTCAGTGTCTTTGTTACATCACACACAGCAGCTTCATCTAGGCCAAAAAGGCATCCAAAAATAAAAATGCATAGGCTGCATGTGTGTCATATATCGTTAATGTTTGGGGTAAACAGTGCAGCGGAGTTGCACACACATCCTCAAAGTGCTGTCATCAAACAAACAGTCTCCCGCCTTTGAAACATCTGCCTGATGCTTGCACTATGTACTACGCAATCTAATGCAACAGGAAGGCAAAAAAGCAACAGGATATCAAATGTGATCATAAGAAAGGCAAAAAAGAAAAATTAGAAATGAGATACATATAATAATCAAAAAGAAAGTCTGAGGGCATGCCAGATCAATGCAATGCTGAGTTTAATGATTTTAAAGCAAGGCAATGTGTTTCACCTACCATATCAACTTCTGAAATACTGTCCAAGCTTTCAACCTGCACATCAACTCCGACTGGAATTGCAGGGCCTGCAGTGAAGCATACACATACATGTAATTAACCAATTACTGCAACCGACATTCAAACAAAAAATAACATTCAAACAAAAATAAACAAATATGCGTTTGAAAAGTCATTACTGGTTTAACCATCCGTATTTTTTTGACTGTGAGGGTAAGGTTTAATTCATTTTTCCGTATTTTTTTTGCTACAAATTCCTTAAAACACATGTTCCTTGAAATTTCTCATGCTCCACTTTCAGCACCTGCTGCACCACCCTAAAAAATGATTCCAGGAAAACTTCTACAATTTATAAAGACAATAACAGACTTCCAAAAAAAAAGCTCAGTCAGTTTGTGCAATTTATGCACAGCATAAGCCCTGCTCCCTCCCTAGTTTTGATCACTAACTGTGGTTTTTATGGAAGCCAGTAAATGGGAAAAACTACAACGATAGAGAGGGCCATATCTGAGAAAGTTTCATTGTCTCCATACACTATATAGAACATTTTTATAACCTCTATTAAAATACCTCACACAGGTTTTTTATCGGTAATATGAAGAAACACATTCACTCATACACATTGAAATGAACATTATATTACATGCAATGAACTGACAAACTGTGTAGTTTACATTGATTTACATCGATCGATTCATATCCTCACCATTCACATCCACTTTTCCCACAAGTGGCTGTGCGTATATGGGAGCTACTGAGTAGAGTCCGATACACGCCCAGGACATAATTAGAAAGATGTTCAGAGAAAATTTGGCAAACATCATGAAACATCTCTTCACACTTTTGTCTGGTTCTGTGCTTTTTCAGATGTGTACACAGAGGGTTTTTGGCACTTCCATTGGCATCTGAGGGATTTTGAGCAGTGCTGGTTCTCCAGGGACGGGCCCTGTTCACAGAGCACTCGGCTGGAAGTGCAGCTTTGATATCTTACACAGCTTTTCTCTCGTTAGGCCTTTTGTATCACACATAAACCCTTGCTTTTTCTGGGATTAGGATAACAGCACTATCTGTCACTCAAAAGCTCAGACTACCGGGTAAATGGCGTGGGTTAGCATATGTGCATATGGACACGGATGATGGATGAATGCTGGAGAGTCTCAAAGCGAGATTTTCAAAATGTCGCGTTTCTGTAGCAGCCTTGCCGTAATCTGACTCAACTGCTGGAGATGCAGATTAAACTCTACGCTTAAAAATATGCACACTAATAGACCACTTGCTATTATTACTTGCCACTTAGCATGCAAGCAATTATCAGTCAAAGAGGAGAAAAATCATTAGCATGGAAATGACTTTGGATAGTTGAGATTCATCATCTGCTACCGAGCAATTAAGTCAAAAATGAGATATTGAACCCTTCATTTTATGGTGATAACTTATGTAATCGAGCTAAGCAGGCAACCACTGCACACATACACACATGCACAAACACACACACACACACACACACACACACACACACACACATGCAGTGTGAGCTCTAGTCAATTTCCATGTCATGTGCCATCATTGCTTAATATCAGATGAAACAGGCTAAATAGGAACACAGCTCCTAGGTGTAATCGATGCCACCAAACTAATCAACCCCCTGCTGCTAGGCTGTGTCTGAAACTATTTGAGCTGACCTTGGATGGAAATGACCCATATCTCAGTTTAGCCATAATCTGAAGTCATCCAGATACGTAGGGAATCCGTGGTGATAATGTACAGCTAGAGAGGAATTGGAAATGCATCACAGTTTTACTAACAGAATCTTCATTTTCCACATAATTATTTGCTTGCTAGAATTAATTTCAATACAATGAGAAATAATTAATAAGGAGTTAAATTATACTTCTGTTATAGCGATAACTGCAAAACTCAGATTAGCCAGTGGACTTTCTACAGATCTCGTTTTCAAAAATAGGTTCAAATACTGCCTGTGATGGCGACAAACTGTATTGAATATATCATGTCCATATATATTTCATCATAATTTTATCTTTCAATTTAACTTATTTTGGCAATGATTTTGCTGTAACATTTGCAAATGTTTACGCACTTTGAATTTTTAAATTTAGAAAGCTTTTTAAATGGGTAGTAAGTGTATATTTCTTCAGAAAAAACAAATAGTCTCAAAAAATATATAGAACATTAATATTGTAAATAGTGATTTTATATATGTGAATGGGTTCATTTACCTTTTTTTACCTTTTTTTTCAGTCGCGGTTTCAGTCTCAGGATATTTCCTGAGAACAGAAACGAACTAATAATTGTTCACGGAAACCCCTGTGCTATTGTGGAACCTGCAGATATCCTCCGCATTTGTTTTTGCTTTTGTGACGTCCGGGTCTCGTCCGCCACGCCCCCTCACCCTCGTGCTGGTTGTTTATGTTTGGGCGTGGCTATGAGCAAGACAATCAGATGCACCTGAACTGATTGAGCCTCCACTGCTCAGCCCCGCCCCAAACATAAACCAGCACGAGGACGAGGAGGCGTGGCGGACGAGGCCCGGACATCACAGTCAGCTGCACTCAGAGGCGGGAGGTTTGAAAGTAGCCATTGGCTGCTGCCCTGTGACGCACCTCTGGCAGCTACAGTCAAGAATTTCCCACGTGGAGCGTCTGGAGTCTTCTTGTGTTTTTTGTTTTGTTCTTATTAAAGTCCTGTATTTTTATTACTGTAAATTAAATTAATTAATTACTGTATTTACCCTGCTTATACCAAAGAAAACGACAGTGCATACTAGAGAAAACGGATGTGCATGAATTAGAGTTCAGTCTATACAGGGGTAATATTGGTATTTTACATTCTAACACTGCGGGAGATCAGTGTAAACTGTACAGTACGAATACGGGTTTACTTTTACATTTTCTTTACGGGGTAATGTATTCATTTTAAAATGAAATTAAAGTGTTTTGGGGTGCATATTTGGGAGAATATTTTGGGTTTACACTATAAAAATAGGCATTTTTAGGCATTTTTTAACCACATCACAATATCACGTTTTTCAATATACGTGGGTCCTCTTGGAACTTAACACCCACGATAAGCGGTGGTTTATTGTGTGTGTGTGTGTGTGT
>JBBJLS010000001.1:49646794-49665009 GCA_037577275.1 Bryconaethiops microstoma
ATCAGACACCTGAACGGAATGAGCCTCTGCTGCTCAGCGCCGCGCCCAAACATAAACAACCAGCACGAGGACAAGGGGGCATGGTGGACCAGACCCGGACATCACAGCTTTTTTGTGGCAATACATGTTTCATGCATTTCAGTGCTAAATTATTAAGAAAAATATAATTGACTAATATTGTAACATAAATAATGATGTAATGTCAGTTATATTTCCATAGAAAATATAACTATACATTTTCGCCACTGTCCAGAAAACACAAAGAAAGCACGTCTAGGGATGGTGAAATATGGCTGTACTCGGAGGCGGGAGGTTTGGAAGTAGCCAATCCGAGAACGTTATTTATTACCTTGCTGCTGATTGGCTGCTGCCCTGTGACACATCTTTGGCAGCTGCAGTCCAGAATCTTCCCAGTGGAGTCTCCAGTGTTCTCCTGTTTTTCGTTTTGTTCTTCTTAAAGCCTTTTATTTTTATTACTTTAAATTAAATTAATTTATTACTGTATTTACCCTGTTTATACCAAAGAAAATAGTGCATACCAAATAAAATATGCGTGCATTAATTATTTTCTTTAAGGGTAATATATTAAGCTGAGTTTTAAATGAAATTAAAGTGTTTTGGGGGCATATTCAGGGGCATATTCAGGGTTTACACCATACAAGTAGGCATTTTTAAGCATTTTTTTTACCACATCACAAATTCATGTTTTTTTACTATACATGGGTGCTCTTGGAAACGCGATTGTCGGGGGTTTACTGTATATTTTATCTTTTGATGAATGAAAAAGAACATAAACTAAAGTCACCACTTTGGCAACAAACTATTGTTTAAAATCACTGAGCACCAAAATTGACATAGTGAGATTAGCTTTAGCTGAAAATACTAACATGTGGATGAACATCAAAGGGTCCATCGGTAGAGAAGAATAAAGAGAGAAATATGTGGTGAGAAGAACTGATAGTGCTTTTTACAAATATAAACAGATTTTGTTTACTCTGAGGTATTAAATTGCTTTTCACAGGGGTTACTTACCAAGAGCACCTGTATATAGTGAAAAACCATGTTGTGTTTTGGTTACAAAAATGCCTAAAAATGCTTATTTTTATAGTGTAAACCCTATTTATGCCCCAAATATGCTCCCAAAACACTTTAATTTCATTTTAAACTCAGTTTAATACATTACCCTTAACGAAAATGTAAAGATAAACCCATATTCGTACTGTACAGTTTACACTGAACTCCCGCAGTGCTAGAATGTAAATACCGATGTTAGCCCTGTATAGACTGTATTGTAATTCATGCACGGGCATTTTCTTTAGTATGCACTGTTCTTTGGTATAAGCAGGTCAATACAGTAATAAATGAATGTAATTATTTAGTAATAAATATACAATAAAATGTACGGGTAATCACCAATACATTTTACAGTTTAATAATTTACTGTTAATTGATCAGCACGCTACTTTCAAACCTCCCGCCTCTGAGTCAAGGGCGGACTGGCAATCTATGCGTTCTGGAAAAGAACTGCTCTGCGGTGCACGGCGGCCGTTTACCTGCCTCTCTCGGCCGAGACGCAGACTCTGTGCAGCTGGTGAAGAAACTCCAGGCTGTTTTTAAGTCCCAGTCCGCCCCTGCTCTGACCATCCCAAAACGCATTTTCTTTGTGTTCGCTGGACAGTACAAAAACATTTATACAGTTATATTTTATATGGAAATGTAGCTGAATTTACGTTAATATTTATGCTTGAAAATTAGCAAATTATATTTTTCTTATTAATTTAGAACAAAAATGCATAAAAAACCTATATTGCCATGAAAAAAGCAAAAAGAAATGCAGAGAATATTCGCAGTTTCCGCGTTATTGTGGGGATTTCCGCGTACAATTATCAGTTAGGTTCTCAGAAAAAATCCGCATTAGACTGATTCCGTGACTCCCGATGCGTGTAAAAGCCGGAGGTTACTGTATTGAAAGCTTTTTGGGGTTTTTTCTACAGCATCCTTCTCAAAGCCCCCTTCTTGGCATCATAAAGTTTTTGGATGTATAGCAGTTCTGAAACAGGTCCTCAGGGCCCTCCAGATGGTGCATATTTTTTGCTCTATCACTACGTTTTGTGTATTGGGGTAGCGCAAAAATATGAGCTGGTTGCTTGGTCCTGAGGACTAGTTTGAGAACCACTGCAAGGCAGAACCTCTCAATCATTTTAAAGTAAATGTGAAATGGAAATCATAATGCATTCTTCATTTAGTACCTGTTAGTGTATACTACTTTTGCACAATTATTTACTGCTGCCTACCTCAATCTTTGCATTCGTTTGCATTTTTGCACACTTTATGACTGCTACTAGAATATGGTATGTCATAATACTGTATTCACTCACACTAGTGCTGTAACACCTCCTGTTGACGGCACTGTATGTTGTCTTGTTCTGTACATTTTTGTACTGTTGCTCTTGTGGGTTTTTTTGCACTCTCTTTTTACTCCTGTCCTGTCTGGACTTGTGTAATCTCGTGTTGTTCTGTTTTTGTTCTTTGTGAAGTTCTGTTGTTCTTTGTGTTGCACCGTGGTCCTGGAGGAATGTTGTTTCATTTTTCAAAGTGTACTGTGCATATGGCTGAAATGACAGTAAACACCAACTTGACTTGACACATTTCTTAGTGAAACATGGTATCAGGGAGAGTCTTTGAGCTAGCTGAGTGTATTCTCTCGATGATAGGCGGAAGCTGTTGGAAGAGGAGATGAAACACAAAATGATTGTTTAATGTAATTTTTGTCCCCCAGCCACTGCTGCAAAGTGACATTTAAGAGGTGGGCAAAAGTCACTTCACGTTATGATGGAAGATCAAAAGAATGTTTCGTTTAGATGAGATGATGAATAACGTTTAAAAGGAGCAGGGACATGAACTAACAAGGTTTAAAAAAGGTCTATTTTGATTTCAGGTTGACAGAAATATGATAATCCTATGAGCAGAAATGAAAAGCTGTATGTTGTTTAACATAGCCTGAAAGTTATCGGTCTGGTCCTGTTGAGCCCTCAGGGACTCTAATATCCTTCGTACCTGAAGCTCCAGTCTTCACACGAGACTGAGATTTTAACAACCTCGGTAATTTTGGGGGGGTTGGGGGGGGGGGTTTGGTCCGGGGGCTCGCCTCGGGGCCCCGTTTGCTATTCCAGGCCCATTGCACCAGATGGTGTGGCTTTTTTTTTTTTCACACATTCTCCCTCCCACTCAGTCCCGGCTGCAGCTCTGCAGCAGCTGAAACTCAGCTTATCTGGGATTTCACAGCGATTCGCTGCTGCCACGCCCTAGCTCCACATCCACTTGATGCCTGCTACTGAGCTGGAGCATCGCCAGTGTTTCTAAAGGATCGGTTACGTAAAAGTTAGCTCTCGATATTAAAAGGATAAATCTGTCCCCTTGCTTTTAGATGCACTGCCTAGATGAGGCTTTTGTGCAGGAGCTCTCGCTGTTTACAAATTAAAACATATAAATTAAATTGCACATGTAAACAAACAGAAAACTACAGTGTGCCCATGTTTAATTTGTTTTTTAATTCAACTGATGCAATGTAAGAGGCTTGACAGACCCAAAGAGGCTTTGCATACACACTGCATCTACCTAATACTATACTATGGCAGTCAAATGGGGCTATGAGTTGGGGGCAGATACTACGCTAGCTCACTAGCATAATGACAGAATGACAGATATCGCTGACACCCTGGCTGACACTGATCTTGGAAAGGTCCATGAATAAGGGTTTTTGAAATGCAGCATAGAGAACTGCAGCTTAATTCCCATGCTCATAAAAAAAAAAACCTTGACAAAAAGGGTTCTTATGATGCATTGCCATAGAGGAATTTGTTCTACACTTAAGACATGTGTGTAGCTTCACACCCCAAAAATCTTTAGAATTCACTTTAAAATCTCTCCTTTTCCCCCTAGGATTAAGCAGGCTGTTTTTGTTGCTGTGCCTTTAAGACTGATACATGTAAATGAGCTCTCTTCTGATTGGCTGTCCTGTTTGGAGCTTCATTAAAAAGCAATCTCGGTTAAAACACCCCTCAAAATATCGTAATATGTGATATCATAATAGTATATAACATGAAGGGATGGCGCTTAAACTGCTGTCGGCACGATAGGCGAATACAGTGAGTATAGAAAAGAATCAGCCCCTCAACAATGTGTTGTTTGGCAGCCTTTTCACCCCGACTGCATTTACTCTATGCAATTTCTAACATTCAAATGAAAGATAAGATAGCAACAGTTCAGAAAAAATAATAATCCAGAATCACTGAGATGGATAAAGGGTCACTCCCCTCCTAAAAAAGATTTGTAAACTTAATCAGCTGTAACTAATCACCGTGTCCATTGGACACCAAACTAACTGGCTTCCGCCTGTGATTAGTTCTGCATTAAAAACAACTTTTTCAGGGATTGTTAATGCAAACGAAAGCAAATAATCAACTATGGGTGGCAAGGCACCGTCAAAAGATCAAAGGATTTAACAATTCCTGGAAGCAAATAAAATCTATAATTAAGAAGCAGAATGTGTTTGGTAGTACAAGGACCCTCCCTGGATTAGACTGTCCCTCCAAACTGAATGGAAGAGTGAAGAGGAAACTGGTAAAAGAGGCTACCAAGAGTCCTGTGGCAACTTTAAAGTAGTAACAGGAATTTATGACAAAGAGTGGTCATTGTGTAGATGTGACAACAATGCTTTTACATGTACAGTAAAGCATGGGGGTGGTAACGTCCTGTTGTGGGGCTGTTTCTCTAGAGCAGGTAGTGGGACACTTGTCAGAATAGAAGGAACACAGACTGAACAAAATACCATCAAATTCTGGAGGAAAACCTGCCCCCCTTTGCCAGAAAGTTGTCAACGGGAAGAAGGTTCACCTTTTAACATGACAATGACCCAAAGCACAACGAAGAGGCAAAAGGAGAAAAAAGGTGACTGTCCTTGGGTGGTCTAGTCAGAGCCCAGAGGTCTCTGGAATCAACCATCCAATTTGACTGAGCTTTAACGGTTCTGTAAAGAACCTTGGGCAAATATTGTACAGTCTTGATGAGCAAAGTTGGTAGAGAAATATCCTAAGAAACTGAAGGAATGTAATTAAAGCAGAAGGTGATTTCACAAAGTACTGACACAAGGGGGATCTTTCATCCATCTCAATGATTCTGCTTTTTTATTTATTTCTTTCATTTGGATGTGGTAATACGCACTGAGTAAATACAGCTGGCAAAATTGTTTGCGTGTGTCTTCATTTCAGGCTGCAAAGTGACAAAATGTGAGTAGTTTGAAAAGGGTAAATGCACTCACAAGAAAAGCACTAAATTCAAAACAGGTTGTTTTCCTCAGCTTAGTTTTTATGCAAACAGTATATGGGCTGTGGAGTGAACATTACAAACAAGCAATGTGTTTATACTACATCAAGTTCTTTTATTAACAAAAACATAAAGAAAGAATGTTTTTCGTGATCTAAGCCCTTTAGGAATGAATGTGCACAGTTCAGTTGATGAAAGAAACTGAAAACTCCAATATACGTTGCCACCCAGGCAGAAGAAGAATCAGCAACAATGGACAATGTGGCACAAAACCGGCACACAAACAAGAGATAATCGCAGGATAATAATATTCCATATGCTCCTTTCATGATTCATTCAAACCAGATTTCTCATTACCGAGCAGAGGGAAATTATCTTCACTTCAAATACACCCGAAATCATATGGCTCAATTTCACACTGTGTCCTATATTCTACGACAGATGTTTGTCACAGGGAACAGGGGGAGAGCGTGAACAAAAATCAATCTTGGTGAGACAGAAAATAGTGGAAACACTAACTGAAACTTTGATCATGAAAGCTATTTATACTAATGACAAAATGCATCAAGAATGCCAGCATTAAGCATGTCTTTGTCTTGTTGCGCAGAAATACATTAAAAACACTCGAAATGTAAAAACAGATATCGTTGTGTTTGGAACGAAACCTTACTCAGAAACAGTAACTTTACAAGAGAAGCAAGAAACCTTTCTTCACTTATGACGGATGTTAATGTTTTTCCCAATTCATTTGAACAATTTCTGGTGATTCATTCATCATTAGCACAACATAAATATCAAGGGGTCTTTTCAAAAATGTATCTAAAAATGTAACAAAACAGCTAAGATAGAGATAGTAAAAGTTTTGTTCCAATAATGATGATTAATTGTTTTGTGCTGGTAAAGAATGTAAAATCTTTTAGGTAATTATTAGCAAAAGCAAATGCAGAAGATACTAGTCTTGGTTTTTACTAGGGGTCAAAACGTATTATGACGACATTAGAATGGTCCAGTCTTTTTGCTGCTAGAGTAATAAAAGCTGTGGTCCCCCTCAAATATTTAGGAGCAAAACTGCACAGAGAGCATTATACTTTATTATAGTACTTTTATTATAGTAGAGTATTATACATTACTACATACATTAGTTAATACATGCTGTATACAGACAAATTAAAGCAAAAACCTGAATAACCTAAATAAACCTGAATAAATGAGTGGAAAGACATAAGTCCAGTGTCTTCCAGAAAAGTGGATTACATGATACAATTTATCAGTTAACAACTTTCCATGGCCTGTAGCATGTATGAAAGAGAGTATACTGTTGGGGCTCAGATGGCAGAAGCTTCAGTCACAAAGACAGTTCGACTGGCTAGTCTTTCAATAGGAACAGTGACTAAAGTGACATCTGAAATCACACAGAAATAGCCCATAGACTCATATGCCTTTTATAAAAGGGGAAACATGCCAAAAAAGCAGAGACTCCACATTTCACAGTTTCTCTGGCAAGTAACATATATGTGAACTGGCACGGAAACTGTTTTGTTTATTGGCTGTATTGAATTTTTAATTTTAGTAAGTCCTGAAGCTCATCTCATAGTACGAATTTCACAGTAATACAATTGGGTCTACTTAGTTGGGTCTACTTAGTTAAAATGTTTGTATTAGAATACTTCGAACAGTCAAAAATGTCCTTAATATTCCTGATGTTTTTTGTTAAATGCTTGCAAATTTGTTAGCCCATTGACTGTATGTATAAACATCCACTGCCTGCAAAAAGTTTCTGTTTGATTAAATACATTTTATGTATAAAAGGAGCACTTTTTCCACAAAAATATCACTAATAAAATATCAGCTCACTAATACTCATATTTGAGGCATTCAGACGTAATTAGTCTGAGTTCTTAAGCATTTGCAATGTGAATCAACCCCAAGTCATAAGAAGTGTTTATTACTTTCATGGAGAGCATGTTAGAAATTGTTTATTTATTCATTACTGAATCCCCAAGAGCTCATCAAGAATGCAGTGAGAGTTGAAAATACAGCCTAACAGTCTAACTTCAGAAATGAAATCATCTCCGCTTCATTGCTTCATAAAAGCATACAGAGTAAACACTGTGCATCTTAGCATAAATACCCCAGACAGATCCTAGTCTAATGTACAGATAAGTCTTATGGACAGTGCACAAGGCTTTAAATCAGGCCTTTTCTTTAGCTTATCTGATTTATGTAAAAATGTTACATCACTGTAATTTGTATTCAAGAGATATACAGACGCCAGTACACTTGGGGTGTTTACATTGGTTGCATTGTCATATGGGTGTTCCAGGTGCCCCAGAAAAAGTCAATTTCCTGCGCTGAGCAACCAGATAAAATGTTTGGCATTTCATGAGCCATAATAGAGAAGGGATTAGTGATTGCTGCTGTTCATAGATCTAAAACATGACAAGCAAACCACCGCTAACACTACGATGGTTAGCCAATTAGCTATTGTTTGTTGTTACTTAACAACAGGGAGACACACAGGCAAAATATAGATAAATAGCCAAACCTAGATTGAAAATGCAGCAGTGATAAAAATTCCCTAAAACTGTACATGTAGGTAGAGTCACTCATTGTTTCATTAAGGTTGGTTTCAAACTAGAAAGTCCAGATGAAGGTCTGACACAAGGTTCGTGTTTTTGTTACTTTGTACTGGTTAGTTTTGGTTTCACATTGCAAATTGTGTGAGCGCACTAAATAACTTTGCATGACAAACCTATGGGCTGTGTCTGTCTGTACTTGACACCAATTGGTTTGTAGACCACCATACAATTATTAAATAAGATGTATATTTCTTCAACAGCCAGCCTCAATTTCCTGCAATCCTTCTGAAAATCCTAACCATCCAAAAAGTCTTTTCACACTACAAACAAAGTGCCCTATAGTTCAGTTTGATCCAAATCAGACCAGTTTTTGGTACTTTGGTCCGCTAATGACTGCTAATGAGCTGCTTATGATGAACAAAGAGCAAGTTTTTGGAATTCCTGTCTCCAAAAAATACACAGAAAAGGGATGTTTTAAAAGTCTTCTAAAATGACAAGCCAATATGTAAAATAGCGGGACCAAGCACTAGATGCAGAGAGGGTTGTGAGTGTGACTGGGCAAGGAGGCAGTGCCATGGTCTATAATAGGCATAGGTTGTCAGTTCTTCACTGATGAACCAAAATGAAAAAATCTGCCTCTTCACAGTTAAAAGAAAATATTTGGGGGAATCCTTACTTTAACATAAACTAATAATAAGCCTATAAATCAAAGCTTCACCGTAAAAATTATTATTTAATAAGATCGAGTTTTCTCGATAGCTACATTTGTAGTCACTCTGATGATAATTTAGATTTCTTTGTTGATTTAACTTTAGAATGTTAATAAAACACATTTTCTTTAAAGAAGAAACGTAGCCTCTGCACAGTGTGCTGATTTCACTGATCAAACAGATTTACTTTAACTAAGTCTGGTTCAGTGGGTGTGTTTGAATGGGGAACTATCAAACTGTACACCAGCATCTGAGGAATTCACCATTTAAGAAATGTGTTTCGTACCAGGTTTTTACATTTTTATAGTATTGTCAATAATAGAAAAAACTTGTCCCAGTACATACAGTCAACCTTTTATTTAGTACTGAATATTTACATACTTACTCAAGAGATTAAAATAATAATGAATTAGATAAAGCAGTTTTTAAAGCAGTGTCTGCACACAGATATCAGCAACCAAATCAAACATTCTTCTAACGAGAGAATAAGTCTTAAGCTTGATCTATAATGAATCAGTTGGAGTTTTTTCAAATGGAATTAGTCGTTGCAATTAACCTACGGAACTATCCAACTAAGACTACCTGCTTTGATTAAGAGTTGAAACAGTGATACTGAAACATATCTTCAAACACCATGAATATCAGCCTGCACATTGCCTCTAAAAAGTCTAAAAGAAAAGGCATGTGAGGCACTGTGAGATTTTTTTCCATGGTTAAAGTGTGCAACCCTCTTTAGAACTACAATCCACTATAAAAAATGGCAAAGTGCAATATAAGAAAACACACAAATGTAAAATAATTATAATCAATCGATCAAGCACTAGCAGCTGGCTGTAGCTGCCAGCAGGGTTGTATTAACCCAGTGAGGTCCTGAACTGCAGCCTAAGACCTCAATGTTTAAGTTAAAACACTCAGAAACACAGAGATAACTAACCTAGTTAGAACAGAAATTTACAATTGTCGCTTCTAAGTTTTATGTCTACCTACAATAGGTCACTGCCTTGTAAATTCAATGTCTAATAAAGCCCAAAATTTTGCTAAATTGCTAAATTTGACCAAAAATGACAAATACTACTGAAAATATACCATCTGACTGTAGTTAAGGCATTAATTAAAGACATCAAGACAGATGCAGATATGTTTTAATCATATTTCTATAATATAAAATTAGGGCTGCGCATGTTAATGCATTATTATTGCTTTAACACATTTTTTTAAAATCCTTTTATTTTGAAAGTTTGTTGCTTTTTTGTGTTTTTGTGCTCGTGTGTGCGGCTGGTTTTGGTGGGGGTCATACAATACAATACGGACAAAAACAATGGGACGCCTGAGCCCCCGTGAAAACCAGACCTTTACTCCGACTTTAATGACACTGCATTCAGATACATAGACTTTCATATGGAGTTGGTTCCTCTTTGCAGCTGCTACAATGGTTCCGCACCCCCTATCCTATGGACTGTGAGAGGAACTTGTTTTTCTACAACAAACTAGATAAAATGTGAATGCAGTGGCAGGGGCAAATAGCATGTTGTTTTATATTTGATTTAATTACATTTGAACTGCATTTGTATAACTGTGTTAAAGGGAACATCGATGTAAAAAGCACCTTATTTGTTTAAAGTGTTTTCAAGCCAAATGTTATTGCACATATAGCATATATAAAAGTGCGCAATACACTACTTTTGAATTATTACATTTTGCGTATAACAATGCGATTAATCGTGATTAATTGCAGAAAATCATGCAAATAATCGCAAATAAAAATTTTCAGCATTGCCCAGCATTATATATAATATATTAAGTCATAAGCTAAACTGCACAATGCTTCTCCCAGGCAGGCTGTTGTGCCAAAGTGAGGCTCACTTCAACTCATTTTAAGACCTATCTGCATCCAGTCTCACCTTTATTGCACAGTGCTGGTAACATCCCCTGTATGTTCAGCTTATCAGGGGTGTGGGATCCCAGGACAGAGTTAGTCCGGGTTCCCAGACTGCCTACTGCCAATCACTAAACTTTTCAATAATTATTCCATGAACAAAGTAATGGCTATAAATAACTTAATAAATGAATAACTGCTATTAATGGCTGCATTAATAGAGAATTCAGTTAATGTTATCCGTTTGTATGTGGAGTGGTTTACAATGACTTGAAATGTAATCTAGTTTAGCTATATTTCAGACTGAAACTGTCCATTTTTTAACACAGTATAATACAATATGATAACAGTTTTGACCACAAAATCTGCTGGGAGGAAAAGCTGTGTTGTAAGAAATTCCATTCCACTGAACACTGCTTTCTTAACAACATAGTAGGTAGCAATGGATTTATTGCATGCACCTCTGAATGTCACAGAGGATTCAAGCGAAAAGATTAGTGCAGTGTGTTTGTGGAGCAGCAACTGCAGAAGACCAAACCTACTCTGAAGATTTACTACAGTGTTGACAGTAAAGCAAGCTGGTGGCTTTACCACCATTTCTGATAGCTTTTTGCATTGAGGAGGCAGAACCTTTACTGTAATTATCAAGATTTCAATTTTAGACATTCAAAAAGCTTAATGTTCGATGACTGATGAAGCACTCAGCTATTTGCGACATGTTTTAATGCACATAGCAAATGTAGGCTACACTAACCATTCGAAACATGGTAATCTCAAGCCTTAATGCACACAGCCTGACATCTGTTGATTTTAACCTTTAACCATAAGGCATGATCTCCACTAATCCACACAGCAGTGGGAAAGGCCATTTCTATCAACTGGTGGAAGCTAGGAAAAGCAGCAGCTGAGAATTGAAGACAGCCCTTTCACTATTCTTCACTTATCCGAACAGCAATTAGTGGCATTAATGAGATTTTTATATAGGTTACAGACCAACATTTCTAACAGTTTCTTTTTACTCCTCTAGACAGAAAGGGTCTACAGGCTTCATGTGAGTCAAGACTTCAATTGGAGCATTATTTTGTAATGTGACGATTTAAATTGTTAATAAAAATATTCAGACTGCATAATCATGTCTCAGCAGGAAGCAAATGTGCATGTCAGATTTGCTGTTTATTCCAGCTAACTTTCCTCTTCTTCCAAACAGAAGTGAAGCCAAGGGCATGCCAGCCTCACGCAGGGCTGTTCTCCCTGGACCCTGCAGTACAGTTATGCAATGTTCAAGAAAAAAAAAAGAAAACAACAAGACAATGCTTAACCAATTTACAACATTCATATGAAAAAACTGAGAACTTTCTAACTGAAAAGTTATGAACTCATAATCATCAAATGTATGTCGCGAAATGAATAGTCAGTTATTTGATGAGCCAAGTTGTTTTCTACTGTCTAGATCATCAGCCCCCAACCTTTTTTGCACCACGGACCAATTTCACATAAAACAATATTTTCACGGACCGGTATAGATACAACTAAAAACAAAGTGTGTTTGTTTGTATGTTTTTTACAAATTTTTGCTAGTTTGTGGGGTTAAGTTTTGATGTCACGTAACTGTGACATAACACATTTTTTCGAAATAAAAGATCTTTCAGACTCTGATAATCGATAAAATATTTTTTATTTTATTTCTGTGCGGCCCGATACCAAATGACTCACAGACTTATTCCAGTCCGCGGCCCGCTGGTTGGGGACCTCTGGTCTAGATCATCTCCATATTAGGAACATCTAAGCTGTTTTTACTAAAGGTAAAATGAGTGGCATTTTCAAAATGTGCGACCATCACAACCTATAGAACAAAAATGTTCCATAACTGGTACGTTTTGCCATACAGACACTTTTCCCTCAAATGTCACAAAAACTTTTGAATTACGAGGTCATTAAAGAGTCTACGTACAAATGTTGAAACATTCAGTAATACTGCAGTACATTGAGCTGACATCATAAGACTGTCAACCTCACCAAAATATCCTACACCCTACAGAGGCCCATGGCTCTGCACAGTTTAGGGTTTTCCCTGCTCCCAACACCCCCGATACAACTAATCAGTTCATCAACAACCTCTTATAGAGTTAAATTGGGTGTGTTAAAGCAGGAAACCACAAAACTCTTTTAGTTTCATTGTTATATAGATGAGTCACTGAAGTATAGATGTCACTGAAATAACCAAATTACTCAAGTATGATTTCCGGACACTCTACGCACCTCTGCTGTTAAATAACTATGTTGCTTGGTTTATTGTGATTATTATTAATAATAAAGGGGATGCATCAATAAGGGAATTGCTGGCTGACGTCTGATATTCTTCTGGTTATTGCTGATGAACATGAACTTTATAAAAGTAAAACGCGGGACTAAATTTATCTGGATAAGGATTTTATATATATATATAATGAATAAAATCATGTTTATTGCCCTAAAATGATTACATTTTTGATATTTTATTATCCTAGAACTGAATTGCATTAAATGTGTCACTTGAAAAAAATTTGCCATAATTCATTTACTGATTATATATTATATATTATATATATATATATATATATATATATACACATGTGTAGTTTATCATCTTGCATCTCATCATACAAAACATAAAGTCATGGGCCAGGACTTTTATTGAAACATTCACTTTTCCATGGGAAAATCAGTGTAACCTGACTCAAGGCTTATCACTTTAAGTGATTTCAGCTGGAATGTGCAGTATTACTTCAATCTGCATAGTTGGCAGAAAGAGAAATGAACACACAGACTGCTCCCTTTTCTCCCAAACAGCAAGGCCAAGGGAACAGAACCTTAATGTGACGAGACAGTGTAATTTCTGAGCAGTGTGGTTTTTAATGCACTGTGACAGCCTTCATCACACCAAGCTGGTCCCTGATTCACAGCATTACTACAGCCTGCATAACACTGGATATGGCAAAAAGGCCTACTATTTGATAAACGTAGTGATGCCAGGACTTTGAAATATTATGCAACACTAGGAAACGCTCACAATGTTGTTTGCACTTTTTAAAGTAAAAACCGTTGTTTAGCAGAGCTGCAGAGCTCCTACTGAGATTTAATGTTATGTGTATCTGTAGACAGAATGCATGGGGTGATGAATAGAAATGTAAAAACCACACTCTCTAATGCAAAATAAACAAAGCTTTATTCTTTTGTTCAGTTTGCATTAGAAAGTGTGGGTTTTGCTTTTATATCTTGGTTCTCAAATATATGCTGAAAATACATTATTTCTATTTCTATTTTGGAATAAATTGACCAAAAAACACTGTGTAATTTACCAGACCTTTTCTTTTGTATTTTCTTCGTTGAACAAGAACTAATAGAGAAGCCGAGAGGGTTTAGACACCTGCGGTTAAGGTGTTTCATCCCTCTGTGTTGGAACAACACCCAGCAGAAAGAGGAAAGAGAGGAAAAGCCCTCGCTCACAGATGGACCCTTCTGCCACTGAGTAAATGGAGTTTGGCTCTTTGCAAGGGATTATAAATCTACACATGAAATTGTCTTACATAACACATTGTAGTTTCACTACAGACAATTTAGCATCCGTCCAGAGAGGAGCAGCTGTTACATCAGCGGCTCTGACCTCATGAGCTCACCAGTCCTCCTGTGGAAGCAAAGGCACCCGCCGGGATTACCCTGGCCGCTCCTCCCCCACCGCGACACACTTACTAACACACCCACACTGATCACGCATAGCCCATTGAAACCTGTCCGCCGACATGACAGTTTAGAACCCAGCCATATCTGTATGTGTCCTCAGAGTAAAGATGTTCAGCAGACGTCTTTTCAACTAAAGGTTAAGTCTGATCCTGTGAGGTCTCAGCTGGGACAGGGGTGACCAAGGAGAGAAGAGTGTGTGTTTGCAAATTTAAGAGACTCACTACTGCTAACTGTTGCTCATGCAACTGCATGAGGAACAAACAGCTGAATATTACCAGGAAAACTTAATATTTCCAGTTTAACTTAACAAGAACTTCTACATTCATGTTTGCTCTCCACAGAGGATTATTCATTAATTTGACATGGGGTGCATATAGTTGTTGACACTTAAACTTCTCTTGAAAGTTTGCTGAACAGTGTTCGATGCTCATTGTTAGTTTTATTTTGAACTGATAAAAAGTACAAAAAAATATTTTGGGTATATTTAGCATTCAATATTCAGCTTCATGTTCATCAAAGTGTCTTCTGTGTCTTCAGTTTTCTTGTTAAAAACAAATATCGAAACTCTAACATCTTGAAGTTTTGATTGTTGACATCACAAATAGTGGCTAAAATTTGTGGCCTTTGGCATTTTTCCCACCGCAGTAACTACAAGCATTGATTTTTAGGGGTGTGTCGATCCAAGTATTGATAATATTTCAATCTGTTCTAAAACAACTAGATCAGATACTGGAGAAAGCCTGAACTAACATTAATGCTTGACGAAACTTTGAGCATCATGTCCTGTCAAAAATGTGTCAGGACATGAGTACCTCAAGTAAGGCTCCTGCATCCAAGTAGTGTTGGCAGATACTCAAGGTTGCAGTATCAGTGTTCAACATCATGCCCCCCCTATTCCTTTATGTAGTTTTTCTGACGAAAATGGAAGATCTTATCATTTTCTGTGTAAAATGGTGAGTTATTGCATGCCCACTTGTTAAAAACAGTTTGAAATGCTAGGTGTCCCCAAGCTTTCCCACAGTACCCATACATCTTTATCTAAAAATGACTAATGGAAAAGCATTAGTTTTAATAAACACATTTTATTAACAATATAAATAAATAAATATTCAGTGAATTAGCAACCTAACAAACGGCAAGTACAAACGGCTTGATTCTAATGCAGAAAGACTTTGCACTTAAAACTTGCATTTAAGGCTCAGTGAAAATTATAAAAGCTTTTTTTTTTTTTTAAAGTTGTCTTTTAACATCAAGTGCACAACTGCCCATTCCTTTCATTACAGATGTAATTACTTTCGTTACAAGAGGCAAGATTTAAAAAAAAATACACTACCCTAATTTTCCTCAATCATACTAATTTACAGTTAGTGTAAAAAGTAACGGTTGATTTGATCTCTTAAGTATAAAAACACAAATTTGTGCAAAAAACATTCACTGTAACATCTCTAACACTATGCAACAAGTTCTTCCATTCATTTCTTTCATTCATGTCATTTCCAAAGGCAATGTTAAAGAAAAATGTAACCAATTTATATGACCTCAATGTCTTTAACTGGTGGTGATGAATGTTGATGATTAGGGGTGTAACAATGATTGTTTCTTAATACTAGCTACTCACATTATTTTGAATAAAAAAATCAAGAATATTACTTTATTTACTTTAGACACTTGCTCATCAAGTGTTTCTTCTGAAATTAAGGTTAATAACACGGATGTGCCCCCTTTGCTGCTTTAACAGATTCTTCTGGAAAGACGTTAGACTACATTGTTGTGAAGATTCGACTCCATTCAGTCACAAGAGTATTAGTGGATCAGGTCCTAATATTGTCTGATTAGTTCTGCATCACAAACACCACCCAAAATCTTCCCTCCAAAGAGCACAGTTCCACATCTACACAGCCAAACACTGAAGGGGCTTTACACTCCTCTAGCCGACACTTGGCATTGGGCATGATGACCTTAGGGTCAGTACTATTTTCTGGAAATTATACAACTGGTGTGTGCACACCTCTTTAGTGTCTACATACTTTTAGACTTTTTATAGGGACTTTTATAGGGACTGATGCACCAAGCCTTTTGCACCAGGATAAGGCACAAACTGGATGTATTCTGTATACGTTTTATATATGAAACTGGTAGACAAGCCTAAAAACACATGTTATAGACCATGTACATTTGAGGGCTGCACAAAACGTGGGAGAAAGGTGCAAAGTAGTAAGTGGATATATTACATGCCGCTCAATTTTAAGTTACTAAAAGGAAAATTCTGGTCCTAAAGTGTACACTTTTTTAAAAAACTACTAGTGAGACAGGGTTGGGATTGTGCTGTATACCACTGAATGTGTTACCATGGGTCTCACATGCCAGTTTTCTGACTACTGTCAGAGAGAAGCACAGATTGCCAAATAGAGACTGTTAATTCCTACAGTATCAATAGCTAATCAGAGTGTAAATGAAGTGTGGAGAGTCAGAGTGTAGCTGAAGTAGTGATAGCACCAATCTGTGGGAAATAATAGGGTTGTCAGCCAAGTAAAGTGCAGAAATCGTGTAACTGCCATTTTTGTGTCCATCTTACCATACAATATATATTGGACAGTTAATATATCTCTGTGGGCGGAGTGTTTCAGACTGAGACTACGTTGACTGCAATTGCTGGTGTTCTCAAAATAAAAAAGCAGCTAATACTGCCATATGATGTGATTGTCACATTTTTACAATGCATTGTTACACGTCTAGTGATGATGATGCGGATGATGGTGTTTGGGTTCAATGGTGTTCAGAGTGAGTTCCATTTGGCAAGGCCTGTTTGCTCCACCTCCTCTGGCTCAGAAGCTTGCGGCTTCTTTGCACTTTCAAACGCACATCAAAAACTTCCTCGATGGCTTTCTTGAAACAGTGGAAGTTGTAGTCAATAAGTCCTGATAAGAGAAAAGAGTGGGGTCACCGTGTGGTCAGTTTTGAAGGTCTATAAGAAGAATGTACACTGTAAACTTTTAAATCCAAAAACCTTTCCAGTCAACGGGGTTACACCAGATGTGAATGTAAATGTATATATTCATTTTACTATATTGATATGTGAATATATTGACTCGGTTAAAAAATCAGAAGCTAATTCTTCAAAACATGCTTGGAGCGGAGTCCTAAGTTGATGAATAATTTGAGATGATATGCTATGAGCTTTGAACATCAAACAGTAACACACATTCTGAGGGCAACTTGCCTAATTCAAACACTCAACCAAAATATGGGGCTGTATTTTATTTTGAAGTCTTTGAGCGCTCTGGATAATCACAACTGATGATGTTCTCTTTCAAGACACAAGCTAAATAATACCTCTATAGTTAGTGCTTCTGAAAACTGATTAATCATTAATGAAACATAATTTTAACAAACAATCCACACAATTACTCACATTCACTCCAGAGCAAAGCTTTGAAAGCCATTTTTATGTCTAGTATTTTCACATCACAAACTAGGAGCATATTGATACTAGAACATGCAAATTAACCAAGATACTTTAAGAAGTGCTAACATATCCCAGCAGTCGAGAATGTCAATTAAAAAGATTACAAAACGTCGTAACAGCCCACATTTGGGCTGTGCCCGTTCGGGCAAGAAGCCCACATGCAGACTTCCATGGCTCTTTTCCTTTTATTTTTTAAATGCAAAAACAAAGGAGGCACAAGGGCCAGAACTCAAACAAGGGGTGAACCCGAACAAACAACACAGGAGAGCGTGAGGGAGAACCAACATTGGAGAGAACACAAAACAGGCTATTTATACCACTGTGTAAACCCCAACACCTAAACATAATCATTACTTGATCCCTGGCCTGCTGTGAATCCTTATTCTTTTAAGCCAACCAGGGGAACTACACCCAAAGTCCAATGGCTGCCTCTAGCGGCTGCCGACTGGGGACATTACACATACAGTACTGTGCAAAAGTTTTAGGCACCTATGGAAATTGTTTGAATCTGTTTATATCAGCAGTGGGTTTCTTTCTGC
>JBBJLS010000001.1:49731405-49754592 GCA_037577275.1 Bryconaethiops microstoma
AAAATCTATTATATTTTGTAGAGTGTACAAAAATGCAACATACTCTTGTATTTTACTACACTATAAACTACTATACATACTAATAAATATATTACAGTGCCTTTAATTTATATTTTAGGAAATACTGCCAATATATTCCAATATATTTCATTTGTGATCAAATGTTTTCATCACTGAAACAGAACTTGTGAGGAAAAGTGAACGAGGTGTAATCACGGGTCCGCACGCTGCAGGCATCCTGAAGGATCGGGCAGATCAGCTCTTAATTACAGTGGGGCTCGGCGAGGGAGGGGCCAGTGTGGTAGGTGCTTTTTTAATGGTGCAGTGGGGCAGATATGGTATAAATACCCTCACCATTATACTAGAGAGCAGCAGACGCTCTAACGTGCTCCTACCATCAGGATATACAGCCGTGGGAGCCGCTGGTGCTGACTTTTCTTATTTATTTGGAACCCAAGCATGCCGGTATGAATCCTGAATGTCTCTCTCTCTTTCTCTCTCTCTCTAATTAGGCCCAGGCTTTAAGGGACAGCAGTCTATGGCAGGTGCAGGTTTAAAATGCAGTTTAAAATGTATTTATTTTGAAATGCAGTAGGATTTTTCTAAAACTGCTTGAGTTTAGAGAGAGTGAATGTGTTAAGAGTGTAAAATATTCTATTTTAGGTGATACTGAACAGTTTTCTGGCTGCTTTTTGCTCTGATAAATGACTCAAAAGTGAATTTCGGGCTTTCCACAGTAGCTGTCATTTGTTGTGATCTCTCATCTAACTGTATTTGATCGCCTTTGCAGATTTAACCTCAGAAAATGGACCTACGAGTAGCGAGCATCCTTTTCCTGCTGGTGGCCCTGGTAACTGCCCACGGCGAGAGATATGTTGTGAAGAAGGTGATGAAAGCTCCTCAGTACCAGCCGTACTCAGTAAAGAGCCATGGTGAGTGCCTCCAGAAAGACTTTCTGCTCCTTAGAATGGAAGAAATGTTTGCTTCTGAAACATGAACGGAAAGAGAAAGGTCACAAACTTTGGTCCATTTACGGAAAGAAAGTTCAGAACAGGCTCATGTTCAGCGACTGGTCACAGCAGTGCACTGATTCAGCCAATGGCGTTTGGTTTCCTGCCCCTGGAGTTGAACATGTTTTGCTATGAGCTGCAAGAAATAGCACAGAATTACACTTTCTATTCAAACTAGTCAAAAGAAGAAGCACTAATCCCATTAAACCTTTACACTATTGCATGTCTTTTGATTTTAATTTTGCGTTTCTTTTCATTTTACCTGAAAAATCGTACCGAAATGAGAAAATAAAAATCACATTTACAAGATTTTACATACTAAAATGAGTCAGCATAGTTAGATCTGGCTATAGAGACTGAAACCAGGCATGCCTCGAATGCACTTTATTGCATTACATCTGGATTACCAACTAAAGCTGAATCGTTTTTAGTAGTTTTTGAGCTTCCCAAAGCATGTACAAGAAATAGTCTCTATATTTTAGAATATACTGACAATGTATATCCCAATGCATTTAATTTGTATAGTAATAATGTGCTTTTTTTGCTTACATTAATGTTTTTAAGTATTTTTTGAGCTTCTGTTTTTCCATGTATTTTTCTTTATTTTATATGTTTTTATATTTTCATATTTTATTCTATAGTTTCTATAATTTTGAACATACTGACAATATAGGAAAAAAGTCAACATGAATCTTTTACAATAGTTTTAAGCTTCCCAAAGTCTAACAAAGAGTGTAGAAGTACTTACTTACTATATTTTAGAATATACTGACAATATATATCCCAATGCATTTCATTTTCATAGGAATAATGAGCTAGGAAAAATAATAATATTCATGTTAAACCATTACACTATTACACAACGATGCATCTCGTTATTGGAGTAAATGGACATTTCTGTATTACTTGAGCACCGCATTACTGTATATCTCTTCAAAATCCTCACTTAAATGTCAGAAAAGGTCTTTTGTTTTACCGTGCAAAGTAGATAACTGTATATCAGCCGGATTCAGTGTGGTCGGACCTGCAGAATGTGAATATGACAGTGGCATTTGAGTGCTACAATAGAGCTTTTAAAAGAACAGCCCATACTCGAGAATAACAGAGTTTAAGACATGTTGAAAAGTTATTTCAGGGTGTGTCACGGTGAAAACGAGACACAGCTGTTTGAGTCAGAATGACCCGGGGCCTGATGCAGTTCACACACCAGTGAGTGTGACCACATCAAGGCACCCATAAAACAAAGGCCCTCAATTTCATCCTCCAGCACCATAAATACAGTTTAATATGTTTGACTTTTTTCAAGAACCTGCAATACCCGAGAGTTGGTGAAATACACAAGAGAGAGTTGTTGCACTACATAGTAAAAACCAATGCAAAGTGCTACTGTCAAGTGTTACATGCAATGAAAGGTGGCGTTTTAAGCTCGCAGATGACAGGATTTTAACTTCTTAGCCTTTCTCAGCCAAATGTTTCATTTTCCAGTCCTTTTCGTCTTGATCCTGAAGCCACGCAGTGCTGTTCGGCACCTCGGCTTGCACCTGTCTTTCATTTGCATCCACGCTAATGTCTTGGATGGAGTGTTGCATAGCAACAGAGGGTAGAGGAACCCTCCTGCCTAGTGACACCAAAGCCAGATCCATCCTCTGACATCTCTGGCCACACCTGGGACTTGAACTTGAGTCTACTAGCCAGAGCACTCGCTGTGTGGCCTTGTCTTAGACCTTAGCTCGAGATGTCTCGAAACATGGGGGTTAGTTAAAGTAGGGTTTGCAGGTGCTGCATCACTTAAACTGCACCTTGAGGGGGGGATCAGGTCTTGCACCATTGTTCGCTCCTTATAAACTAAGCCAGAAATCAAGGCAAAACATGTCAAACGTACACACTGAAATAATGTAGGGTTGATTTTACACACTACCAAGTCTTTAAATGTTTTCAGTCCGCAAAGACTTTGTGTTCATATGACTTATGAGCACAAAATGGACATTTGGCCATATCCCAGATGTTGGGAGGTTGTAAACGGTGTTTGAATGTGAATAAAAAGAGGGAATAGAAGTGCCTGAACATGTGTCTACCAAATGAATCTCAGTCATTACAGCACAAGGATTTAGCAGGGAATAGTTTCACAGCAAAAAAAAAAATCATGAAAGAATAAAAAATCTTCATTGCACAAAGGAACTCAGATAAAATATGAGAACATGCTTTTTGAAGTAACTTTATCCAACACCTTGTGCTGAAACTATTTACAGTTATGGGAACAGCCAGTACTTTGAGAACTTTGAGGTATGGTCTCACAGATCAAGGGTATCCAGTCTTATCTGCAAAGGGCTGATATGTCTGAACAATTTGTCTGAGGACTGATATAAGTATCATGTCTTTTGAATGAAAACTTGTAGCCCTTTGCAGATAAGATCGACTCCCCTGATGTAGATGACGTAGGTAATGAGGTGTGGAAAAGAAATGCAGGTATATATCCTGTTCTGTGTTTGGAAGTGGGAAGACTTGACTGGGCATCTCAAACAAAAAACACACAGATGATGTTAGCAGTTGATTAAAAGATCTGCCATTGAGACACCTCTTATTTTCTCCTAGTGGTTTCAGTAGCGGGAGAGCCAGGTGCCCCAGGTGAGCCAGGCCCAGCTGGACCTCCTGGACCTGCTGGACCCCAAGGAGAGACTGGTGAAGGACACACAGGACCTCAAGGACCACCTGGACCTCCCGGGCCTGCAGGCTACTCCGCACCTGGTAAACCAGGCACCCCAGGTGGACCTGGGAAACCAGGTATTCCAGGTGCACCTGGAGCTAAAGGAGATCCTGGCACAGCTGGTCCTCAGGGAGCAAGAGGTGCACCAGGACCTGTTGGCAGTCCTGGACCTGCAGGGTATTCTGCTGCTGGTAAACCTGGAGCAGCTGGGCTGCCTGGACCAGCAGGAGCAAGAGGAGAGCCAGGTCATAAGGGATATCCAGGTGCAGCTGGTGCACCAGGACAGAAAGGAGAGAGAGGTATTGGAGTTCAGGGGCCACAAGGTGAAAGGGGTGCAACTGGACCTATGGGACCTGTAGGAGCACCTGGCCAGTCTGGTGTTGGTAAACCAGGTAAACCTGGATATACAGGTGAGCCAGGTAAGTCAGGTGCACCTGGTCATGATGGGGCACCAGGTGCTGTCGGAGCACCAGGACCTAAAGGCCAGACTGGAGCTCCCGGAGTTGGAATAGCAGGTAAACCTGGTGAAAATGGTGCTCCAGGTATGCCTGGTCCTGTTGGCCCAAAAGGTCCTCAGGGAGCAAGTGGAGCACCTGGTGCTCCTGGTGTTCCAGGTTATGGCAAGCCAGGTGCAAATGGCCAGAAAGGTGATACAGGTCCAGCAGGTAGTCCTGGTACAACAGGTCAGAAAGGTGAGCCAGGTGCTAAAGGCCCCACTGGATATACAGGTGCAACTGGTTCCACGGGTCCAGTTGGTCCTCAGGGTCCAAGAGGTTTTACAGGTGAGAGGGGAGCTCAAGGTGAAAAGGGTGACACAGGTGCAGTGGGGCCTCAGGGCATTAAGGGACATAGGGGAGAGACAGGGCCACAAGGTATTGAAGGAAAACAAGGTTACCCAGGTGCAACTGGCCCACAAGGCTCAAGGGGAGCTACAGGTGCTCCAGGTAGCAAAGGAGAAACTGGTGCCACTGGTGCCACAGGCTTTTCAGGTGCACCTGGACCTGTTGGCCCCAAGGGTCTTACGGGACATACCGGACCTGTTGGTGAGACAGGGCCTGCAGGTGCCCCTGGAGCAAGAGGACCTGTTGGTGCTACTGGTCCAGCAGGTCAACCAGGGGCTAAAGGTCATCCTGGTCTTCCTGGGACACCTGGCCCAGCAGGTCTTAGTGCTAAAGGAATTCCTGGACCTCAAGGTCCACCTGGACTTCCTGGGTCTGATGGAGCCCCCGGTGCAGATGGCCCATCTGGTCCACCTGGCCCACCTGGTCCTCCTGGCGAAGTTATCTTTGAGAAGGCTGGAGGACCAGCTGAAATCATGATGCCTTATGTCAAGACCCCAATGTCTGCATTTACCGTTGCAACTGTGACACCTTATCCTCCATCTGGTAGCCCCATTAAGTTCGATCAGGTTGTTTACAATGCAGAGCATCACTATGATCCCGAGACAGGTCTCTTTACCTGCCAGGTTCCAGGAATCTATTACTTCTCCTACAGCATGCATGTAAATGGAGCTAATGCTCTGGTGGCACTATACAAGAACAGTGAACCAGTTATGTTCACTTATGATGAGTACAACAAGGGCTTCCTGGACCAGATGTCTGGCAGTGCTGTCCTTCAGCTTAATGAGCAGGACACCGTTTATATCCAGATCCCTGATGATGAGGCAAATGGCGTCTTTGCCGCCGACAATGTCCACTGCTCCTTCAGTGGCTTCCTGATTGCCTCTACGTGATAGGGTGGTGAAACCAACCCTCAACTCCTAAACCCTCTTGCCGTTTCTCAAACACGAAGAACGTCCTGTACATGTCAGCAGGTTGTTCTTTGGTTTCGAGAAACAGAAGCATCTCAACTTGAAAAGAACAAGCAGTGGGTGCTAATTAGAAGGACCTAATTTATGTAACAGGTTATCAGGGACAGAAAGGCAGTCAAAAATCATGAGCAATTATCTTTATTTTCTTTCTGGGGGCGGAGAAAGCATGTGAAGTTCAATGTTTATTTCATTCGTCATGTCATTTGTTTATTTTTTTCTGATCACGGAGGGTGATTTCTTTTTTTGTCTTTTTCTTAATCTTGTTATTGGTGACTTTATTTCCTTACACACAAAAGAGAATGTTGCTCCCGACATCCTTGCATCTGACTTGAATATTGTGAAATGGTCAAATTGATCAGAATGGAACACACAGAAACACAAAACACTTTTCTAAATGTTTAATGCATACAAAATAACTGTGCATTGTAAACCGTAATGACTAAAATAAACTATGTCTTACAGAACTCTGGTTTGTTGCGTCAGTCATTTGGGTTGCTTTCATCCAGTTGTGTGCAAAAGTCAGTTTCCATTGCTTTGCTGACTTTCTAACTGTAAATAAATACACACACTATACAAATTGAACACATTTCTATATATTTTAAAGCACCAGTTAACCTGCATATCCAGGTGAGCCGGTTAAGTCTGAAAGATTTTAATCCACCATTACTCTGAATTAAATCAATTATTAATAAAATTTTTAAAATGGCCCATGCCACTTTCCACATTTTCCAACATTTTAAATATATTAAATAAAAATTTGCACCAAAATATAGCAGAAAAAATGTCACATGTTCTCAGTAGAGGATGTACTTATTATGAATAAGAAAATAAAAACATGTCATATATGTGCGCATGTTGCATACAAATGAAAGTGCAAACAACAAGTTAAAGCAAGTTAAACAGATAAGGAGACATTTATTCCGGGATAATCTCTTTAATCCATTCTAATCATACAAACAAGCTTCAAGATAATCTCTACAATCATATCTACACGGATCATGTTACGCACTCAATCATTTGTTTGCTCCTGCAGCATTTTTGGTCACGTTTATAGTTGTCTTTGAACATGGAAGTAAGAAGCTGCCAAAAATGGAGGCCTGCACTTGTCTGGGTGGGTTTAAACCAACAGAGGTTTAAGGAGAATGTTCCTTATTTCAACACAGTGAATAAAAAGGCAGGGAGTATCCTTTGGTGTACATATTAAGTCTGTCCCATCAACCTTAAAAAGTCATTGGCTAGGTGGGGAGGCGAGTCACACAGAAGCCTCTGGGTGGAGCTTAATCGAGCGGCTGGCCGCCACAAGCCACAGGCAGCTGGAGGCCTTCATGTTTGGAGCGTGCGGTGGAGTTAAGAGTGAGAGGAGACGGAGGGTAGAACCGTTTCTGTCTTAGAACAGCTCAAGGGTTCCCATCCTGAGGAGAAAAACAAGAGTGCACCAGACCCAAGGTGGAAGCCACAAGCTGGGGCAGTCGTCCAAAAAGCACATCCAGTGCACAAACTAGGAACAGGAATATTGGGTGAAAACACACCCTTCTCGCGGTCGCTAGATTAGTGGTGGGGTTAATCTGGGAGTGTAGAAACTGCACGCTTTAAATTTAAGTTTAACTGCTGCGGTGGACTAAAAACACCCCAGTGATGTCTGTTGTCATCTCGTTTATACTTAGAAAGCCATGGGTTTTCATGGACTTTGAGGAGAAAACGTCTCCCGGAGGGCTGAGAGAAATACACCCGGCACATTGAAGGGTCTCTGTCCAAACGCAAAGCAAACAAAGCAGTCAGGACACTAAAAAATGCCAGTTTCCCTGGTAGCTGGTGGCCTAGTGGTTAGGGCGTTTGCCCTATGATCAGAATGTTGTGGGTTCCAATCCCAAGACTGCTAGTGGCACCACTGAAGGACCCTTGAGGTCCACGGGCCTTATTTACACAACATATCAAACTCCTAAAAAAGTCATGATTTTTTTCAAACACGAGATTCACACGCCACGCCATAGTCAAACATATTGGTCATAATTTGGTTCAAAATGAGCTGCTAGTCAGAAAAAAATGTTTGTATTCATAAACTGTTCTAAAGTAAATACATTTATTCACACAAAACATCTCAAACTTTATAATAAAGTCTGGTCTACAGTGTTTTCTGGCTGCAGACACATGCAGTTCACCTGCCACTTAATAATCAAGCAGATCAAACAATGAATGCACGGAAAGTTAGAAAGTTTTCAGCCAAAAATGCTCAAAACGTTTGGTTTTTGGCTAAAAGAGGTTCGAATTAAAACTAAAACATTGTTTATCCAGACTGCAATATATTTGCATTGTTGTCCCAATCTATTTGTAATTTTGAAATGTATTTTTAAACAAAATTGATTATATTCAATGTAAAATATATTTAAATTTGTTAAAATTTATGACACGAAATGCAAAATATATGACATTATATACTATATATTAACACTTACGTATACTATACTACTCACTACTGTAATACTGTATATTTACCATTCCTTATACTGCATTTTTACATTTATTGTATACCATTTTATATACTGTGCTGTATGCTGTATATTTACAGCACTTCAAGTTCAGTTATTACATTCACTTACATGCTTTGATGTGGATTCCAAAATGAAAATCTTATTTAAATTCAGATGAAAATGAATGAGAAGTGAATGTGAATGAAAAGGATAAAAATGTATAGTATATTAAAAACAGTGGTTAGAGCTGCTGCCTCTCAGCCAGGAGGTCGTCTAGGATGGAGTTTGCCTGCTGTCTCTATGTTTTGACTTGTACGTCAGGTGAATTGAAGATAATAAATTTTCCCCAGGTGTGACTGTTTGCATGGAAATATGTTTAATTTGTGGAAAAAATACAGTATTGTCCCCATGGTGGCGCAATGGGTAGCACTGTTGCCTCACGCCTCCAGGGTTGGGGGTTGGAATTCGGGTCCTGGCCTTGTGTATGTGGAGTTTGCATGTTTGGGGTTTACTCATCACATTTTCTTCTGCATGGGTCAAAATCAAGGCCTTTACAAACAATGTTGATGGTAATGAAAGTGAGAAATAGTGACTAAAAAAAAAACACTGTTTGCTTTGCTACACCAGTCAGATCAACAGTGAAAATATCAGCCAAGTGGAACTAGTGCACAGTTCCTCTGAGGGCCAGTAGAGGGAGCAATTTGCAACCACTGTTCAATCTAAACATTTGGGGGGGACACAACATCCAACAGCTCCCCCATTACAGGGCTGGGACCACTTTAAAACCACTCAGCATGCAGAATACAGCGAAACAACAGAAGCCAGTAGGTCACAAGGTCAGCATTTCCCACAAACGGCAGAGCCAATGTGCAAAGCATAAGGAAAAATAAGGGAATTCATGTGTAGGACTTGTTGTTGAGGCCTTACTGTAGTGTACATACTGTGTTTAATATAAACTCTTTATTCCCAGCCCACTGTGTCCTGTATTTTGGTTTTAATGAAGTGGCTCTGCAGGCCTGGAGCTGCTGCAGTTACAGTCGCACATCATTCGAGTGAAAAAAAATTAAAAATCTCTCACTCCCACAGAGGAGTGAGAACACTTCATCCTCATCTGGAGATTAAATGAACAAACTGCATTTCTGGAAGGTGGAAATGATGGATTTAGACTGAATTAGTTTCAATTAAAGGTTTGATTTTTTTCTCATGTTTTCAGTGTGGAATTTAATTACAGTCTAGGATCTTTTCATCTATTCATTCTTTCTGTAACCAGTTTAAACAGGGAGGGCAATAATTCTGCGCCTGGCTCTTCCCTGGTGATGCGATGCTCCACCAGGCCTGGAATGCAGCCATTTACGATGTGCAACAATCCACCATGTGCAACATTATGCAGTGTTCATATCGGGTGTTAGACATTATCATTATATGCAACATCTTATGTGCAGGGCCCACAGTGGTGCAGTGGGTAGCACTGTTGCCTCACTCCTCCAGGGTTGGGTGTGTGTGCGTGTGTGCGTGTGTGTGTATGTGTGTATGCGTGTGTGTGTATGTGTGTGTGTGTGTGTATGTGTGTGTGTGTGTGTGTGTGTGTCTCCGGGTTTCTCCCACAGTCCAAAGACATGCAGGATTCTAAATTGACCATGTGTGTGTGCGTGTGTGCGTGTGCGTGTGTATGTGTGTGTGCGTGTGTGTGTGCGCGTGTGTATGTGTGTATGTGTGTGTATGTGTGTGTGCGTGTGTGTGTGTGTGCGCGCCCTGTGGTGGGCTGGCACCCCGTCCAGGGTGAGTCTAACAAGACAATATTAATCTAACAAAACAACATTAGTCTAACAGGACAATATCAGTCTAAATAAATAGAAATATAATTTAAAAAGTAAGAACATTTTATATAAAGGGTTAGGTAAACTGGAAGGGAGAGTCTGTGTGTGTGTGTGTGTGCGTATGTATGAGTGTGTATTATGTGTGTATTTATGTGTATATTCATGTATGTGTGTGTACGTGTGTATGTGTGATTGGCTGTGTGTGTGTGTGTATGTGTGTGTGTGTGTGTGTGTCGTGTGTGCGTGTGTATGAGTGTGTGTATGTGTGTATTTATGTGTGTGTATGTTCATGTGTGTGTGAGTGTGTGTGTGTATGAGTGTATGTATGTGTGTATTTATGTGTGTGTATGTTCATGTATGTGTGTGAGTGTGTGTATGTGTGTATTTATGTGTGTGTGTGTGTGTATGAGTGTATGTATGTGTGTATTTATGTGTGTGTATGTTCGTGTATGTGTGTGTGTGTGAGTGTGTGTGTGTGTGTGTGTGTGTGTGATGGACTGATGACCTGTCTGCGGTGTTTCTCCCTGTGAATGCTGGGAAAACTACAGCCCCACCCTGGTTAAGCACAGGAGGCTCAGAGAATGAATAGGTGAATGTAGAGCATCTCCAAAGCTCCCACAGTGAACTTATACAGTCCTGTTGGCCTTTAGGACAGTGTGTGTTATTTTACAGGTGTGGAGCTCTGAATGTGAGACACTACACTCACGTCCTCATTCCTGTAAGGTAAAACTCAAATATAAGTCTACAATATAATTTGACCACAGAAACAAAGCGGCCAATGATTCAAAGATGCCTTGCATTAGTAAAATGAAGTGGTCCCAGTGAAAAAAACTTGTTTTGAATTTTTAATTATTTTCTAATTTAATGCAGTTAAATATATTTTTCTTATCACAAGTTATATTATTATACTGTGAGTGAAGAGTAGTGTGTGAAATATCTCCATAAGTTCAAGAGTTCTAAGATCAGATCTTCTGAAAGTGAAACTTTAGTGAAATGTTCACACACACACACACACACACACACACATCCTTCTGTCTGAAGTGTCACAGATTCATTTCAGATTAAAAGCAACTGAGAAGCAGTTCAGAATCTGGAAAATCTTCATTTTACTAAGCACGACTTTTCTCTGCCTCACATTTTCAGAATCAGAATCAGAAAATTTTATTCTTCATTCACTGTTTCTGAAATTTCCTGTTCATTATTTACATGTTTGATCAACGTTGTATGTATATGGTATTCATATAGTATTTAATACACACACACGCACACACACACACACGCACACACACACACACATACACCATAAGAGATCACTTACTGCTGTAATGTTTTTCATCAAAGCGCTTTGTGGAGTTTCTACAGCAGCTCTCTGTAGCCATGAAATCTCAGACAGTTTTAATAATTCATTTAAATAAATAAAATATAGAATTTTTTTAAATAGAAAAAGCTGAACAGGCCTCCAGGATGTAAAGATGCTTACGGTCCTGATCTTTGTTTAGTGAGGACCACACGGTGGAGCTGCAGTGCAGACTCTGCTTTAATGAGTAAACCAGACTTCAGACACATTCTGGGTCTGTTTTCCAGACAGAGATCCAGGGTGAGGCCTAGTCCTAGACTAAGTCCTGAATTTAATGAGGATTTGCAGTCGAAAGGAAAATTCAGACCATGGCAAACCATAAACTCCGTCCAGAAAACAGTCCTCAGTGTGAGACACCATGGATCGAGTGGACTGTTTAGGCATGATTAGGGATTTTACTGGAAATTAAAAAAAACAAAAAAAACAATGAAGAAATGACTGAATCTGAATCAGTCTGTAATAAGGCTGATGAGGTTAAAGACCAATTATCAACAGGTCTTAGATCAGTTGCTCTAATCCCTCCTTCACTCATTCATTTTCTGTAACCACCTAATCCTTACTAGGGTCATGGGTACCCGGAGTCTATGGGCGCGCGGCAGACACACACACACACACACACACACACACACACACGGTCAATTTAGAATCCCCAGTTCACCTGACATGCGTCTTTTTGGGCTGTGGGAAAAACCCAGAGACCCCTGAGGAAACCCACAAGGAGAACATGCAAACTCCACACACACACACACACACACACATCTACATTAATGCATTTATCAGACGCTTTTATAGAGTGACTTCCACTCCCTAACTACAGGGGGCAGTCTCCCTGGAGCAACTTGTGGTTGAGGGTCTTGCTCAGGAACCCAGTGGTGGTGCTGAAGGTAGGATTTGAACCATGACGTCTTGGTCCAGAGACAAGTATCCTTCCCACTAGGCACCACAGGACCAGGACCCAGGTTCAAACCCCCAGCCCTGGAGGTGTGAGGCAACAGTGCTACCCACTGCACCACTGTGGGGCCTCTGGTTCGCCCTGCGATCAGAAAGTTGTGTGTTTGAATCCCAGGACAGGTTCCCTTGAGTAAGGTACCGTCCCCACACTCTGCTCCCCGGGTGCTGTGTTCCTGTTAAAATGTGACTTGTCTGCTTTATGTTTAAGGAAACAATAACCATCCTTACAATTGGATTTAAAATCCAATTAAACATTTTAGGCTGCCTGGTTCCTGCCTTTCAGTAAAAATGGCAAAAGACCCTTTATAGAAATTCACTTTCATGATTTATTAAGAGAAAATGTAACTAATACTTCTCAAACCAGTTTCACATTCCTTCACTCCTAACCCAAAGAACTTTTTGAAATAACTCTGAAACCCTTTTGGTACTCTAAGGACCAAAATTCTTTAAAGAACCAGTTTTTCCATCATAGAGAAACTCAATTTAAACTTTATGTTTCAAAGCTGTCATAGTTCTCTGTACACAGGAAAAAGTTCTAAATAATCCAGAAATATGGTATTTTTCTATTGGCGAAGTGAATGGGGAAACTTAAATATGCTGTCACACTTTTAATACATTAAAATCAGCAAATGCACAGTACTTGTGCATTAAAGCATGCAGAAGTGCATCCTTGGTAGAAGGTGTATGGATATTTTCATAGCCAGCAACACTGTGTAATATGACCAGGGGTGTCTAAACATTTGCACAGAGCAGCATATCCATGCATGATTTTTAAAGAGTTCCCAATTGAGATGTATTAAATGAAAACTGGTTTGACATAAGATGTAAAAATCTGTCTTTGGAAACTTATTTCAGATAAAAATGCATTCTTGCTCCACAGAAACTCAAGTCTTCTAGATGCGGTTTCTGAAAAACAACCTAAACCAGTGGCCACCAACCCTCCTCCTGGAGATCCACTTTCTTCATATTTGACTCCTGATTGGTCAGAGCATTGAAGAACTTCAGAAGGTCCTGATTAGCTGGAGAATTAAGTAAAGCCTGGGCAGCATCAAAGATGAAGTTGAAGAACTTCAGAAGGTCCTGATTGGCCGGAGCAATGCTCCAGACAATCAGAACCTTCTGAAGTTCTTCAACGTCATCCATCCAATCAATACCTTCTGAAGTTCTCCAATATCTAGAGCAATTGTCGGACGGTGGATCTCCAGGACGAGGGATGAGGTGGATCTCCAGGACCAGGGATGAAGATCCGCAGGCCTAAACTAGGACCATCAGTACCTGCTGAAAGAATCACAAGTTCAACTGCAGCATCACACAACAACTTGTTTTTTCTGTTGCATTTTTTTCAATTCTTTATTTTTGCTTTCTGTGCCCCTTGAAATTGAGTTTGAATTCATAACTCCGTACGCAAAGTTACATTCCATTTAAAAATCAAGTAGTGACAGACCTTGTATTTACAGAAAACCATTTTCTATTCGATCGCACTGGCAATTTCACAAACTTGCACAGCACTGTAAGAGAAAATACGAAAACAAAAAAAAAACAAAAAAAATACAATTGTATTAGTCATCACAGGTCAAAGTTTTCAATCTACATTTCACCATTCTGTTAGAAAGGAAGAATGTCGGGAAGAGTCGAACTTCATCTAAAGCACTGAATTTTTTTTGTGTTTTTTTTTGTTTTTTAAAAGAACAATAAAAGAGCGCGAGCGAGCGAGAAAGAGAGAGAGAGAAAGAGAGACATGACAAAGCCTACAACAACCACACAGTGCTGCTGGATTCGATCGGTGCAGCTGGTGAAATTCTGAGCACCCATTTCAATGACTCATGTGATGACACAGACATAAAAAGAGACAAACAATTAATTTGATCTGTGAATCACCAACAAGGCCATCTTTCCTTCTCCGGAGCCCCTTTTCCTTCATCCTCCTCCTTTTAGCACACACTGGCAGGACCTAATCTTATGGCACCATTTACTTCATCTAATCTTTTTTTTCTTCTGACACTAAAAATGGTTTAACACGTATGAAGGTACAAAAAAAAAAAAAAAAAAAAATACTGCATCACACACTTATGCACACATCCTTACGCAATACTGTAACAAACACTTATGGAGGAACTGAAGCATGGTGCCCTTCTCCAATCAAAGCATCCGGCCTTTCCTCGGGAGCACCACGGTGGCTTTACTGATGGATGGAGATGGATGGAGATGGATGAAATGATTGCAGGTAATAAGACAACTTTGAAAGGTCATTGGTGGTTTTTTTTTTGTTTCTTTTGTACAAATCCTCCGTGGTTGTGCTCCTTATTACTTCATTAAAACGAGGCTCTCCTCCGCCAGGCCTCGTCTACTCCGCGGCGGGCTGGGCATCCGAACTCTCAGCGGCAGCCGCAGCCTCCGCAGGAGCAGGTGTGGGTTCTTCAGCCGCAGCCTCCGCAGGCTTTTCTTCCTCTTCTTCAGGTGCTTTCTTCTCCTCACCTCCGCTCGCTTCTTCAGCCTTGGGCTCCTGGGCCGGGACCTCCTTCTCTCCCTCCTCAGCCTCCGGCTTCGCCTCTTCTGCCTGGGCCTCAGCCTCAGGCTCAACCTCGGCCTTCTCCTTCCCTTCCTCAGACGGGGCGGCGGCCTCGGCCTCGCCCTCCTTCTTGGCGGCGTTCTTCTTGAAGGAGAAGCCGCTGAGCTTGAAGGGCTTCTTGAAGGAGAAGCGCTTCTTCTGTTTGACGGGTTCTCCGCTGCCCGAGGCGGAACCGTTCTCTTCTGACTTGGCTGAATCTTCTCCATTGGCTACCGGGGCGCTTCCGGCGTCGCCTTCCGCCTCGCTCTTCTCAGGCGCCCCATCTTCAGCCTTGGCCTCCTCATCTGCTGACGGCTTGCCGTTTGCCTGGACCTCCTCACCAGCCCCGTCCACCGTGGGCGAGGCGTTGCCGTTGGTCTTGGCGTGTCCATTTTCCTGAAAAAGAAGAGAAAATCCATCACATGTCAACAACCTCTCTAGAAGAACAGGCCTCCTTGGCTCAGGAACCCAACATGAGCAATGAGGAACGCCTCCACATTAAGGTTTACTGAGAAACCCAGCATGCAACGTTAAAAAAAACTACAAGAAAACAGCATCACCACAATGGTGCACTGATTGCAGTGGCCCTGCAACTGAGCCCCAGTGCATTTGCTCGCCACGTGGGTGAAGCTACTTTGTCTGGCTGGAGCTGTTGCTGTCTGGCTTGGCCATGCAAGATGGACGGTTGAAAGCACAGCGAGCGAGAGCCCCCCCAGACCCTTATAGTGGTGAGTTCTAGGCCATTACAATCCATGTGGCATGCATTTTAACTCATATTTGCTTTCTTTCCTCGATAAAAAAAAAAAAGCCCCTTGGTTTGCTTACTAACACTCTAACCGTGAATAAAGGCGTGGTGGCTTCCACTGAAAATGGCTCTGCATGAACACACTTGATCCTACCGTGTTTTTAAAACACTTTAACACAATGATCGCAGCGGTGGTAGCTTGTATCCGTGGAGGAGGCCCACTTTGGGGAGGGACTGGGGTGCGGATTGTAAATCGGACCACGCCACATATTAGGAAAGCGCGTTTTTTGGTTGTTGTTTTTCAAATAATAGTAGTAATTCGACCTCTTTGCATTATGTGTGTAAAACAAAAACACTGCATTTAGACCCTCGAGCCCCCGTGTGCATGCTCTCCACGCGCCTTTGTCTGATGGGCGCGTTTTCATTGTTCTGCCCGAGCGCGCGTCTCCAGCTGCCCCATCCGTGTCCAAACGCGTCCCACCCCGGCCAAACCTCCGCTTACCTGCCCGTTCGCCTTCGCCCCGGCCTCGGGTGGGTTCTCCGCAGCCGTCTCGTCTTTTGCCCCGTTTTTGGCGACCTGGGCTCCCATGGCTCTCCCTCTTTCTTCTCCCCAACAAAGACTCCAGCGGCTGGAATGAATGAACAAAGACCTGCGCGGCGGAGAGACTCCACACACAGCCCAACAGACCCGAACCCTCACACAGCACTCCGCCTGCAGCGCCCGGAGCCCTCTCTCTGAAATTAATAATAATTATAGCGGAATGGGAGATAAAGATAACGAAAATTGCCTCTTTTCTTTAATGAGATGCCCCTGTACAACGCCCGAAGTTTCGTCACGCTCTTGGAAAAGCCACCCTAGCCAATCAGAAGTCAGGATTACAAACAGTGGGCGGGGCCTCGGGGCAATGGGTGAGAGAGAGAGAGAGAGCGAGAGAGAGAGAGAGGGGCAACTAGTGATAAACTTACTTATATGAGCTTTTTTATTTTTTGTTATTTTTTCTATACGTTTGTTTTTGTGATCGCGACTATCAAAGACTTTTTATTTTTTTAAGTATATAATATTTTTATAGGTAATAGTAATTCCTTGCTTAATGTCTGGTGTCTCAGACTTCGTTAGAATATTTATTATTCCTTTTAATGTCATACTGTTTGAATACACACAGAAAACACACAAACTCATTTCCAGTCATTCCTATTAGCCAAATTTACAGTGTAGACATTACTAATGAGCCAAACAATGAAACTCTAAAATCAAAGTTGCAAGTTAAAAACACAACTCTGTGCAGCAGCATGAAAAGTAAGACGTGACTGGCTGTTTAACAGGAGGCACCATTTTCCTGCAACCCTTACCTGGCACGCACTATTTATTTTGCATTATTGGACTTAATGTGGTGTATCTGAAGATAAGATAAGATTTGTTTATTAGTCCCACAAGTGACAAAGGTAAGAGCAGCATAAACAACGGAATAAAATAGAATAAAACTATACAACACACTAGAATAGTATAACAAATACACTATAAAAATAATACAAAAATAGAAATATAGAGAATTGTGTGTGCAAATAGACATGTATGTAAACATAAACAACCCTGGCTGTGTGTGTGTGTGTGTGTGTGTGTGTGTGTGTGTGTGTGTGTGTGTGTGTGTGTATATATATATATATATAGGTACACATTATCCAGAAACAGTAATAATGCACCAGACTTTGTACATGTTGCACCAGAGATATTGCACACTTGACATAACTGCTTTCATCATGAGACTCTTCATGCTGTGATAAAGTCTATTAGGGTTTTATGTAATCCAGGTCATTCCGCTGTTCAGTAGTACTGAATCGAAACGACTAGGCTTGAAATATTATCCTACAGTCCAGTTGCATTCATTTATAATTACTAGACCATTCAAAGGCCTGTGGATCTTCGGGTCAAATATGAAACGGAGTTCTCATTGAAGAATCTGATTTACGCAAATGGAGTCAAACATTTTCTTTGGTTTTGCACGAGTCTGTTTCTGTGTTTGGATGATGTTCTGTTTTGGATGATATAGATTCTGTGTAGTTAGTCCTGTAGCTCTAAAAATATAGTCTCTAACTTCAGCTGTCCAACAGGTCTTGTAACTTTTGGAGTCATTCAGTTCCTTCTAAAAGTACTGCGTATTAATTGCACGCAGCCTATAATTACGGGCATTAATGCAACAACTGACAAAATGATGGATGGACACGATTATATGGAGCACAAAGCCCAGCACTGCGAGTGTGACGATGCCGTTCTAAGGAAAACCCCAGTGACCTCAATTCAGTAATGGTTTATTGTCAGCACTGGATAGACCTGTTTGGAGTCCACATATGCGCTCAGATACACAGTGTGTGTGTGTGTGTGTGTGTGTGTGTGTGTGTGTGTGTGTGTGTGTGTGTGTGTATGCATGCATTTCCACATTATTGCACTATCTCTGATCACCATGGCAACTGCTTGCACCAGCACCGCCAGCACAGGCTCTTACTTATCCAAAGAGAGAGAGAGAGAGAGAGAGAGAGAGAGAGCAAAAGACAGACAGACAGAGAGAGAGAGAGCGCAAAAGACAGACAGACAGAGAGAGTGAGAGAGGGAGACAGACAGAGAGAGAGAGAGGGTGAGAGAGAGGGAGACAGACAGACAGAGAGAGAGACAGAGAGAGAGGGTGAGAGAGAGAAAACGGGAGAGAGATAGAGAGAGATAGCATCAATCCAATGATAAACAGAAAAAAATAACTAGGCCATGGCATAAATCCATCGTCATGCATGCAATGTCCTTCACACAAAATCCTCTTAACATATATGATTACCTTGGTGAATTCATATGAAAAAAAAATCCACAAATTAGGTTCCACACATTCATCACTATGTAATTCACCTCATTCACTTATTTATACAAGACACAGTACTGGCCTCATACAGACCTTAGAATATCACTGTACTGTATTATCATTTTATTTTATCAAAGATATCTAAGTCTAAGTTGTATAGAATGAACTATGAAAACAAATACTGTTTCATAAATAATCCCTCATGGTTTAGTTTGTTCTGTTCATAAAGTTAAATTCTGAGTAAGATCTTCTCTCTCCAGCCTGTTGCTCCTAAACAGAACTGAACTCAGTTTATCATCAATATGAGATTCTGGCCATTTTCTCCCACTTCTTAAATTCGGCTCCTCTGATCTCAGCCCGATCCCAGTTTAGGATCTTCAAATCAAATTTCTTTTCTCTCACTGCTCTGATCTTTATTCAGCTCAGACCATCAGATCTTCAGATCCACCAGAAGAAAACTTGGTTTCTTATAAATGAGTCTGAAATTTGTCTAAGTGATCAAATTCAAGTATCGACTAACAAACTCAGCCAGATTTTATCCATAGTGTTGTTAAAGAGAAGAAACTGAGAACCGATGAGAACAGCAGAAGAACTTCTGTCTTAAGTTGATTTTCTCTTTCCTTCTCGTTTCACCTAAAGTGGGGTTCAGGAGAAACAAGTCAGACTCAGTAATCTCCAGATAAGATTTTTATTTCTGATCAGACAAAGAAAAGACTGAGCAGCAAGATCTTCCTCTCACACACGGGGTCAGCAGTGGTGGCTCCACATGGAGGCCAGTGCCACCTTCGTTAGGTTAGGCAGACGTGGAATGTTCCACACGTTTGGTTCATATTTCTGGACATTTCGTTTTCCTCACCACAACATTCTTTCCCAGAAAGATTCACATTTAACCGCTTTTGACGCCTTTAACTGCTGAATTAGCGTTCATCTCGCTGGCAGACACGAGAGAGGTTTTTTTCCCACCTGTATTCGGTCAAACTCCGCCTTTCGCGCGCCGGGATTGGCTGCTGGTATTTTAAAGACGTCGCTTTTGCCCAATCAGAATTCAGGACAGGGGACACGATTAGCCAACCAGTGCGGGCGTTTGTCGGAATACGGGTGGAAAATAAAACAAACGCAGGACAGACAGAGAATCCACGGAGGGGCGTGTTCATTGGTCGAAAACGCGTGCGCGTGCGTGTTCTCTGAGTCCCGGTTGGCTGAGACGGCTGTCAATCTTTGGCTGGTCGGTCCCGCCCCCCGCAGCCGCCTCATCGTCCGTTCCATTCGGGAGACAGGAGCGGGCCTGGGAGAATGTTGTTATTTTTGTGAAAAAATATATAATTAAAGGAAGAAAACGGGCAAAATAAGACGCGGAGACACGCTGCTGCCCATGAGCCAGCGCCCACGGTTCTGCAGGGCCGGATTTCGGAGCGGTTCGGACGGGTTCTCGCGCTGGTGAGAGGTTTATTATGATTATTATTATTATTATTCTGGGCTGGTTTTTCGATGCTCCGCCGGTTTGGATGCACAGATTCATTCTCGGACGGACAGAAATCAGAGCCGATTAGGACACAGTGGTCTGATTGCGCCCGTAGAGGATGGGGAAATGGTGTACAATTGAGTATAAAGGCTCGGGGGAGGCAGAAAAGGCTGGTTCTCCGTAGAGGACGTTGAGATGCTCGGTGCGGCTCCCTCTCCTGCAGCAAGAGGGACTGATGCGCAGCAGAAATGGCCTCATGGAGACAATTGGAGAAGAATAAGGCCTCTGTGGCGAAAATAAAAGAAATTGCATGGCACTAGTCATTTGATCACGACCTACTGAATCACAGCACATTCGTGGCAGACGAGTTTTTGGCTGTCATTTTTGTTTTTTTTAGCCAAATGCAAATAAGTTGTGTTGCATTCTTTGGCGTTTTGCATGCAGTCTTGTGTCTGTCTGACAGGTACTCTGTCCGCAGTCTGCACAGGAGAGCCTGGGAGAGGAGGAAAGCAGAAAGAGCACCAGTGTGAGGCTGTGGTGGGCTCTGATTGTTTAAAACGGTTGGGGCCTGCAGCCTGGGGGAGATGGAGAGATGTTGAGTGTGCAGGGCCTACAGGAGGCTGAATTGTGAATTTGAGTTGTGAATGTGAACGTTTTGCAGCCTGAGTGGCCCTTTTCTCACCTCTGGCATGTTTAAAAAATGACCCAGGATGGTGTGGGCCTATCACAGCCATGTGTTTTCTGAACCAAGACCAGATTTTCTATCACTTTTAACCTTTCTTTTGTTAATGAAATATAACCCGCGCGCACCACACAGTCATTTAAGTCCAAGGTTGAGGACATATGGTAGTGGATTGCTAAGCGAAAGCTTTGCAGCTCAAGGAGGTCCAGGATTACAGCTGCAATTAAAACTGAGTTATTCCTGTCAACTGTGTAAAAGAAAAAAAAGAAGGGATGTTTGGGTTGAGACACTTTTGGAAGCCCAGTAAAAAGGTAAAAGTTCATAATGATACAGAATGTGGTTAAACAGGCTGTATATTTCATAAGAAGTTGACTACTCTTTTTTTTTTTCTTCTTCTTCTTCTTCTTCTCCCACTCAGGCCTGGTTTTGAACGGAGCCAATCATAGATGTTTTCACTCCATCTTTAATTGAATGGAATGCAAATACTCCAGTGTGGTACCCCAGTGCTCTCTGTGGTATGTTTTAATAGACATCTGCTTGCATTTTCTTTCTGCACGCTTTTACGTTTCCATCCCTCCGCCGCCGCCGTGGAGGCGAAGATTCTGTGCCTTCGCTTTGGACTGAAAGGTCATTTTAGTATCTAAACCAACTATCCTGTGCTAAACTTCATCATCTGGATCTGCGGAGACGTGGTCAGGCCGGGAATGCGGCGTTAGTAGTGTTGTGACCAACCCCGCCCATTTAAACCCAGATCAACTTTATTCAGGCCAGATCAGAGTACTGGGTGACGCTTATCTAACTCAGATGGTACCGATACTTTTTGTAGTAGTTTGGCAAGTGCAACAAGGGATTTAATTTAATATTCAGAAGTTTAATGAGCCTGTACATAGTCACTATTGCTATTCTGCATGAAAACAATGCCCAGCTACTCATTTTGACTGTGTTCTTTCTTTTGCTTCGTCTTATAAAATGACAACAAGGGCTTAAACGGTACTTTTAAAAGAGGAAACGTACTGCTTTTTTAAAACACACAGTTCTTTTAGAAATGAAACACCCAGCACCATAACGAACACTGGAGTTACACGTCAGGCCCTGGACATCCAGAATAGACAAAAATAAATAAAAGTACAGCTTCACGTCTGGGACTCTGGTCAGTCTATGATATGATAAAAACAGCGTGTGTTAGTATCACAGTGCCCAGCGCTGGCTGATCACACTAATTACAGATTTTAGAGTAAAAATGACTCCGTTCTGTTTATAAGATGCCCAAAAAGGAACTTTCTGAATTTAAAATAGCGCTGGTGTCCAATTCACGGTCACGAAGTAACCTTGTGTTTGTCGGCCTCCGGAGTTTTATTAGGTTTGAACAGGAAAGCAGTATCGATGGAGAAGTGAAGGGTCAGTGATGTCCGTACAGTATCGATAGATACAGTGTTGCGTATATTTTTTTTAACAACAGAATCTCAGAGACGGGATTGAGTGTTGCCTTAAGAGCGTGTTTGTCACGACGGCCCCTCTAAGACGCAAGTCAGTGAGTACTTGCATAAATAATGGACTGTCTGTTCTGCTCGCTTCCATTCACAGAATATAGATAATGGGCTGTGTACAATGTAAGGACAAAGAGGCAACCAAACTGACGGATGACAGAGAGACCAGTATCTCGCAGCACACTGGGTACCGCTATGGGGCCGACCCCACGCCCCAGCACTACCCCAGCTTCGGAGTCACCGCCATCCCCAACTACAACAACTTCCACGCGCCCGTCAGTCAGGGGGTGACCGTGTTCGGCGGGGTCAACTCGTCCTCACACTCTGGAACTCTGCGCTCTCGGGGTGGAACAGGTGAACCTGCCGACGGGGGCGAGGTGGAGCTCAGAAACCGCTCCGCAGTGGGGTTGTCGGCTCCGGTTCTGCTCATCGTTTCTGGTTCTTATTGATTCCCAATTTCAATTCAATAAAGGTTAAAAAAAAAAAAAATAAAAAGAAAAGAGGACTAAATGTTCAGTTTACCAAAATATCTTTATTATGAACATTCAGAATCTGCCAGTAGCAACGGGAGCGAAATGTTTAAACGTTTGATTCTATTAAGGTTAAAAAAAAGAGGACAGATCTTTACATAATAGAAATAAATGCGAACTAAAAGGTTAAGTGTTCGATTCTATTAAGGTTAAAAAAAAAAAAGAGGATAAATACTTAGATATTTTATTTTCTTTATTCTAGACATTCAGGACGTCCCAGCAGCAAAAGGGGGGAAAACTCGTGACATATTCCCCTGAAGCAGGTCCGGGCAGATCTGTAGTGTTTAGGAACCGATCAGCAGAACCGAAATTTCGGGGGGTGGATACCCAGTGCTGGATATTTTCTTACAGGTTCTAATTTGGAACCTATTTTCGGTTTCCAGCCGTGCTCTGCAGAGGGATGTTAAAATATAACGCCCTGGTGTTCTATTGTATTCCCTGAGGTCCGCTGTGTGGGTTTGGTTGTGTTGTCCCGTAATTCATTTGTTCTGTCTGTATAGTCTTGAGATTTAAAAGACTGTTGTTTAAAAGACTGATACATGTAAATGATCTCTGTCCTGATCGGTTCCTATTTAAAAAAATCTTATTAAGAAATGGCACACACCTTGTGTGTGTGTGGGTCTGTCTGTGGGTCTGTGTGTGTCTGTGTGTGGGGGGGTCTGTGTGTGTGTGTGTGTGTGGGGGGGTGTGTGGGGGGGGTCTGTGTGTGTGTGTGGGTGGTCTGTGCGTGGGGGGGTCTGTGTGTGTGTGTGTGGGGGGGTATGTGTGTGTGT
>JBBJLS010000001.1:49783370-49795715 GCA_037577275.1 Bryconaethiops microstoma
CCCCCCCCCCCCCCCCCCCCCCCCCCCCCCCCCCCCCCCCCCCCCCCCCCCCCCCCCCCCCCCCCTCTGTTGTGATAAATACGAACTGATGTAAACTGAAGGCATGACGAATCCAGTAGAACGACTTACAGTGTGCAGATTGCTTGGGATGAGACAGAGTTGGGGATGAATTAAAGATGAAAAGGAGAATAATTGACACAGCAGCAAGTGGAAGGAGCCTGAAGCAGCGGGGGTGGGGGGTGGGGGGGGGGGACCAGAGGTGCCCACCTCTCAGATACGTGCGATTTTGAAGGCAAAGTTTCTCAAGGCACTGCGTGAAACGGACACTGATTCTTATCGACACAGATTCGTCTTTCAGTTGACGCTTTTCTGCCATTGTTGGTGTGATTTGGATGAAGATGTAGTTTATAAGTGCAAAACAGCTTTTCGGTTCAAACGTTTCAGTCACTTTTAGTCCCTGTTGGAACAAAAACCTCATATCTCCATTGTTACAGATGCCCCTTACGTCGCGGGACCCTTTCATGAAGAACGGGCTGATAGGAATGATCCAAAATGACCTTGAAAAAAAACCTTCTTACATCAACTAGCGCTCACAGTTAAGAAGGATTTTTCCATCTCCTGTAAATAAACTGAGATACAAAGTTTTGCTCCAGCAGTGAGTCTTCTCATGTAATATATACAGTATTTATCAATATAAATATTATACGTATGCAATATTTACTATGTAGAGTGAGGAACTGAAAGGTGGGCTCACTTAGCGACGGTTTACTGGGATAAATGACTGGAGAACAAATGTTGAAGTTGTTGATGATGGTGATGTTTTTGTTATTTACGTTGTTGCTGATTATATTATTGTTATTGTTGCTGCTGATAGTATTAATATACTTGTCACTGTTAATGTTGTTGTTGATGATGTTTATGTTGTTATTGTTATTGTTGTTTTGTTCGTTGTTGATGAAGATGAAGTGATTGTTGTTGTTGTCTTTGTCCTTGTGGTTGTCGTTGTTGTTGATTGTGGTGTTTTTGTTATAAATATTACTGTTATTATTGTTACTGTTTCTTATATTATTACTGTTGTTGTCATTGTTGTTTGTAATGTTTTTTGCTATTAATATCAATGTGATATTGATATTGTTGATAATATAACTATTGTTTTGGTATTATTGTTGTTATTGTATTGTTGTGGCTGTTGTTGTTGTTAATTGTTGTTTGATTGTCGTGATTGTTGGTTGCTAGTGTTATTGTTTGATTGTTGTTGTTATTGTGGATGTTTTTGTCTGTTTGGTTGTTATTGTGGATGTTTTGTTTGTTTGGTTGTTATTGTGGATGTTTTTGTTTGTTTGGTTGTTGTTATTGTGGATGTTGTTGTTTGTTTGGTTGTTATTGTGGATGTTTTTGTTTGTTTGGTTGTTGTTATTGTGGATGTTTTGTTTGTTTGTTTGTTGTTATTGTGGATGTTTTTGTTTGTTTGGTTGTTGTTATTGTGGATGTTGTTGTTTGTTTGTTTGTTGTTATTGTGGATGTTTTGTTTGTTTGGTTGTTATTGTGGATGTTTTGTTTGTTTGTTTGTTGTTATTGTGGATGTTGTTGTTTGTTTGTTTGTTGTTATTGTGGATGTTGTTGTTTGGTTGGTTGTTGTTGTTGTTGTTGTTGGTGGTAATACGATGTTGTGAGTTGAGCTACTACATTCTTTCCACTCAGGAAAAATGCTCTGAGCATGTATTTGTTGCACAAAAATACAAACATTTACTCAGATTTAATATTAAAAATGGAAGAATACTGATATTAACTGTAATGGTGTTCCGTGTTGAAGTAAGAAAGTCTGCAAAAACCAAGTAACAGTCCAGAACCGTCACTCAGGAAAAGGAACAAACAGTCTTAACTGCTGCTGCAAGTTCATCTAAGTTTGTAGTTCTTTCTGACGCGTAGCTCATTGAAATGAGTGGAGAAACTGTGTGGAACGAGCAGATTGTAAACTTTTAAGTAAAACAGGAGATGTAATGATGTTATGACCTGAATTTGAAGAAGTCTTGTTGTGTGTTCAGTCTTCACACTCTCGGCGCATTTTTAAAACCCAGTAGAGGTTTTTTTTTTATTATTACATATTTTTAAATGACTTTGGCTCAACGAGACACAGGAACACCAAACTAAGCTCAGCATGACGCCTGACACCTCGAGCACCAACACAAACCACGGAACTTCATTGTTTTGCTGTGTGGCGATGACGCCGTATTACTGTTTGCTTCAGGGCAGGGATCTGTGCAGCTCGTGTTCTAAGGGTTCAGTTATATTTGAACGTTACCCTCAGTATTCTCCCTAGATTTTAGGGCTCTGTTTTTTTGTAAAGCCCTTCAAATGACAGCTCTTCCCGCTCGCATAGGTCATATACGCCCTCAACACCAAGAACGACGAGCACGAGGAGGCCATCCAGTCCCTGAAGGAGGCGCACGAGGAGGAGGTGCAGCACATCCTGACGGAGACGCGGGAGAAGATCCTGCAGTATAAGAGTAAGATGGGCGACGAGGCGGAGCTGAAGAGGAGGCTGCACTCGCTGGAGGAGTCGGTGGAGCTCCACGAGCACATGAAGCGCCAGGCCCTGGCCGAGTTCGAGATGTACCGCCAGCGCATGGAGGACTCGCAGCTGTGCGTGGAGGCGCAGCACACGCAGCGCGTGGTGTCCATGTCCCGCGAGGTGGAGGAGATGAGGCACGACTTCGAGGAGAAGCTGCGCTCCTTCAGCCAGGTACGCCAGGTCTTCTCCACAAGCAGGACCTCACCTACCACCTTCATGTTCCCCAGCTTTCCTTGCCAGACTGGCGGTTCAGGTCATTTTCCATGTAGCTGGTCGATTTCTCTTCGTATAGCCTTTAATTAAGTGCCGTCTTTTTCCATGTACCTGGTAATTTAAGTGCAGTCTTTTTTATTAAGATAAGATAATATAAGATGAGATGAGATTAGATAAGATAAGAGTTTTTGTGAATATATATATATATATATATATATATAGATGTGTGTGTGTGTATGTATGTATATAAATGTACGCAATGGGTATCTTCAGATGCCCAGTAGCAGCAAGACAATGAATGATACACTGTAATTCTGCACCAGAAATATTTAACATAATGTTGACATGTTTGCCTAAACATAGATTAAAATCAATGTACAGAGGGAAAGTTTCCATTAAGATAAAGTAATCGAAAACAACAGGAGAATGAAAGAACAATAACATTCAGTGATATCAGTTGCCAGCCTGAGGCCAGGAACAAGTAAATACTGTGCATTGCTAAAAAAAGGCAAAAGCAATCTATCTGGGCAGAAACTTACACCGTGACAAATGTAGTTTTGAGTAAATACCATTTTCTCTTCTCCCGCACTGATGATGAAACCTTTAGATCCGATGCCTGCGTTTTCTTCTTTAAAAATGACTCAAAAATGCAGGTGTTTAACTACATCAGAGTCAGAAAACTATTGATCCTGGAGGAAACTGCTTATGCAACGACTGCACAGAGACACAGAGACAAGAATAGTATAAATGTAGTATAAGGTCAAAATAAAACTCTCCAGAAATACTTAGAAAATACTAACGCTATGCTGTGCTCTTCGCTTAAAAGTGTTTAAAAGCAGGTCGTTATAAAGGTTAACGCTCTTCTACCCCATGGGAAGAAACATACATGTGCTGTTTCAGGACAGACTTGTTACAAGATTGGATCGGATTCATTCTCTCGTACCCTTTCTGCTGGTAGCGGGCCGATACGGAGACCTGGCAGTGTTTCCCCTACTATTAAATAGGCTGGACAACTTCATATGCCATTGTGATGTAACTAGAGTTGGGCAGTATGTCCATATTTATCGTTATTGTGATAAATTACATCATAATATGGTTTTCTGAGTTTGTCAGACATATCAGTAAGTCTAGAACATGGACCTCCCTCATGTTTCGTTAGAGAAGAGCATATTTAGTCCTCCTTAATAGGATTTAGTGCAGAGCTGCGTGTGAAATGCTGCATAAATCTCACTGTAATTCGTAGGGGTTTGTTTTGTTTGGCACTATTGTTTGTGTTTTGTCCATCCAGACTTATTTAATGTCAGAAAGATTAAATATTACTGACCTGTATTGTAAAATTGTCTTGAATTATGGTAACGTATTTTTCCTACCCTCCTGTTTTTGCCCCTCAGTCTTTTTCAAATATAGAAGCCACTAAATTCACATCCTGAGTTTGTCACGGTTCCAAAAAGGTGGAGAAACTACTCAGACAGGTCCTTAAAGAGGGTCTCTCTGTGAAATAAAGTACCAGTAAGGAGTAACTGGGACAGGCTCCAGCAACCCTGGTTGTGATAATGAAAGAATGGCTGGATGGATGGCTGGATGGCTGGATGGATGGATGGATGGATGGATGGATGGATGGATGGATGGATGGATGTGTTTTGTAGAAATATGGCATTCCACCCCTGAACAGGGGGGCAATAAAATAAGTGGAGGTCTAATAGTGTTCCCACACTGCTATTATGCTGTTGTGTTATAAGCAAGAGCTTCAAGCAATCAACCTGCCGCTCTATCAAACCCTCATCACCAACAGCTGATCTCAGTTTAAAATAAATGTGTAAATAATGTAAAAAGTAGGTTAGAGCTGAACACAAGTAGAAGTTGGGTAGAAGTTCGTTCATTGTATTTACACTACCAGCCTGTCCCACCACAGCTGACCCTGCAGAAACATTATCAGCAGGAGTGTGTGTGTGTGTGTATATATATATATATATATAAATATATATATATATATATGTGTATATTAATACATACATAGATTTTTTTTTGTATAGTGTACAGCTCTTTTTATATTATGTTGTTATGTTGTATGGTGTATAGGGTGTATATCCACTTTACTCTTGTAACCATACATATTTCACACCGTTGGGGCATCTTATCTTATCAGCCTGAGTGGTGATGAATCCTGAGATCAGTGCTCAGTGTGCTAAACTGGGTCAGGTCCACCGCAGAGGACAGAAAAATCTCCAAACTGGCACCTTTCTCTTGGACAAGCTCGTTTTTCAGAAAAACCTCATGCACTGATTGTTCCCCATTTTTCCTTGCCAGACTGGCAGTTTAGGTTATTTTCCATATAGCTGGTAATTTTCTCTTTGTATAGCCTTTAATTAAGTGCAGTCTTTTCTATTGTTGACATTTTTAACAAAACAATGTACAGAGAGAAAGGTTCCATTAAGGTGAAGCTATTGAAAAAATCAGGAGTGTGAGAGAACAATAACATTCAGTGATATCAATTATCAGCCTGAGGCTTGGAACAAGTAAATACAGTCTATTGCTGTAAAAAGGGCAAAGTGCCGAAAGAGCGCTTTTGTTTAAAATTGAGTGAGAGAAACCGGTGTCAGCTTTATCTGAAACGTATTGGATTTTCTGCATTTAACAGAAAACAGTGTAAAAATTGAAGTAACTGCAAGTTCCAAACTAAAACCAAGGCCTTGATTTGCTATATTTACAGTTGATGGGTCACAAAAAAGACTCAGAGTCATAGATGATGTGTATACAAGAATGTATTAATTGACCTCTATGGAGTGTTGTGCAAAAGTCAGAGACCGTCTGAGAAAATTAGATGAACTACTTGCTATTTGGGCAGTTGGCATTGAATATTAAAATAATTACAAATAAATGAACAATACCTATAACACATTTTTGTGTAACAATGTGTTACGTTTCTGTGTTGTACTAGACAAAGGCCAGTACAGCTACAATCCAACCAGTATGACCCTTTCAAGGGGTAAATAACAGGCAGCTAACTTGACATTCTTCACAGTGTATTGAACCATTTGTTTTCTCTGGTCACCTCATGTAGCAATACCACCAGTAACCACTAGATGGCAGATTTGCGGTCCCTACACCAGGTTACTTATGGCAAAAGCAGATTAGTGCTTCTGAGCCCATACAGACTGTATTTCACTGTGTTAACTGGGTATCAAAGCTGTGTTAGAACTGTGTCAGCAGTGTGTTGTTCAAACCTTTACTGATACGTTTTACTATATTGTTCTATTTATTCTAATGTTAAAGGGTGTTTATACTGGCAGTAACACACAAACTGATTAAATACGAAATTTTACACAATTTTTGTGACAAGACTTTTTACAAAAAGATAAGATAAGATAAACCTTTATTAGTCCCACAAGAATATAGAAGCTGTTTTTATCTGATGTCATAGTTTTTGCAGTTTAGTTGGATTTACTTATCCAAATACCCAAGGGAGGTAAAAAAAAAAATCAAAAATCAAAATTCATAAAGGTTTAAAATGTCCCTCCCTTGGGTATTTGGATGATCTAATCAGGGTTATCTAATCACCAAACCTGTGTCCTTCTAACAGCCAACATTCTTGACATGTTTTTTTTTGCTGTGTTTATGTTTATTTGTATTTGCTGCGATGTTATATGATGTTTATACTGCCCAAATACGTAGTTTTAAACAATTTTAATTGCAAGACTTTTACAAATAGCAACAAAAGATACAGAAATTAGAAGCTGTTGTCATAGTTTTTGCATTTTTATTGGATTTACTTCTAAGTCATAGAAGTAAGTCCTAAAGGTTTACCATGTCTGTTGACTTCTGCTGTAAACAAACTCCGTCCAGGTGCAGGCGCAGTTTGAGCAGGAGAAGCAGCGCACCCTGGAGGAGCTGAAATCCGCCCACCGGCAGGAGCTACAGGAGCTTCTGGAGACGCAGCAGAGCCAGAATGCCTCCAGTTGCCTGGACCAGGAGAAGCTGGTGGAGCTCCACCGGGCCGAGCTGGAAGAGCTGATGGAGCGTGTGGAGGAACTCACGCAGGACAAGGTGCGACTGGTGGAGGAGTACGAGGCCAAGCTGGGCAAGGCCCAGACGTTCTACGAGCGCGAGCTGGAGGCCATGAGGCGCGCTCAGCAGCTCACCACCGAGAACCTGCTGGCCTGGAAGCGGACGGAGGTGGAGCTGAGGAAGGAGTTCCAGGTGCAGGAGGCCGCCCTGCAGAGAACGCTCTGCAAACTCCGCTCCGAGCTGCAGAGGGCGCAGGAGGAGGCGAGAGAGAGCAGAGACAAAACCAACAGGTTTCAGGCATCGCTCAACAACGCTGAAGTCACGATTAAGGTGATGCTCCCAGTACTGTTAATGGAGCAAGACTTAAGATTACAGTGATTGCAGTTCAGCCAAGACAGGTTTAGTGCACTGGTGTCAAAGCAGGCGCAATATTGTTCTTCTTAAGTTTTTTTTTTAAATTATTATTATTTTTATTATGATTTTTTCATTCCACCTGTTTTTGGAGGCACTTGTCGTCCGAGGCCGTGTGAGTAATTGGAAAAAATTTCAGCTCTGACACATGTATCAGACCCCGCCCTATTGCGCTGGTATACCATTTATATTTTTGTGGTCGAGTCCCCTCCGTAATATATGGGGAGAGAGAGAGGATGGTCGAGAGTCTGTGATGCCACGGGTAAAACACACAGCAGACTCATAAAAAGGCACTAAAGCTCAGGTCCGTAAAAAAAAAGACGCGTGTCACTGTTCGTTGTGATTTAATTATAAATAATCAGCCTGTGAACGCGACTACGTGCTCTTTCAGCCGTCCTTAACCATAAATGGCTTCGTAAGAGCGCTGGCTTCTGAATCAGAGAACATCATTCAAATCACATGCTTAAATCTGTACCACTTTACGATAAGACTACCCTTATAAAGCGTTTATTAATGATTTATAATCAGTTGTTAATTTGGTTGTAGCCAGTTTATAAATCATTACTAAGCAGTTATAAACAAGTTATAACAGTTGGCATGCATTGATGCAGGCTCACAGTTTTTGGAAGATCTCAGATCTTGCTGGTTGCTGAGTTTATCTCGTCTCTTTTTCAGGCAGAATGTTAAACTGTCGGCTTCATCAGGTCTTAGTTAACAAGCTACTACCATTAAAACACCAGATCTTGCCAAATAGTGAGCCTGCACCAATGTATGACAAGTGTTATTACGTGAATAAAACTTTTTCATTTCTGTATTGGCCTCATAAACCAAAAAGTAATGCATGTCGTAAAAAGTTCCATATTTCGTAACACTGGCAGTGAGAATAATGGTGTATTTTCACAGGGCGTTAAGCTGAGAGCAGTGCACGTATGTGTGATATGTAATTGCCTCTATAGCAGAGTGGCTAAATTACTCTCTGCGGGTGGAAATCAGGGTTGAAGACCTGTTCACCACACCACTGCTCTATTAGCAGACATGCTGCATATCTGTCAGTCCACTTTCTCTACTCTTGCGCAGCATGTAAACTGTACTTTGATCCGTTCTATCGTTGCAGGCTTTTATAAGGTGTTCCTCACTCATCTGTCACAATGATGGTTTTATGATGATGATCCAGGTGTTTAAAAAGCTGCTACTGCCTTTAGGATTGTGGCACGTCTGAGTGACCTATTTGTACATAACAGTGAGTCGTACACTGTCAGAAGCCACGTTAGCATTGTGCTAAACGCGTGCCTTCATTACCACACAATAGGTCGAAACTCTGAGGAGGTGGTCAGTAATCAGTAACAGGTTTTCTAATGTGGCTTCTGGCGCTGTACGACTCACTGGTATCTACAGACAGGTCACTCAGTCCGACCACAGTGCTAAAAACAGTAGCAACTTTTTTTAAAGCCTGGATTTGGTCCGTAATTTAGCCCATATTTGTAGATGACAGTGAGTCGTACGGCGTCAGAAATGACATCAGCAAATCTGTTAATGATTACTGAACACTTTAATGATTATTGAACACACAGTTTAAGCACATTGTGTGGTAATGTAGGCATGCAGTTGGAAGGGTATAGGTTTACATTACTTGTTAGCTCCGTAGCTCTGTCCACTGCATTTGGGATCATTTTTCTGCATTTATTTTTTTTAAAAACTGCTTTAAAAGTGAGGCAGAAAGGCTGCAGAAAGCTTGGAGTGTTGAATGTGTGCGATTCACAGTGAAATTATTCGGGAAAGGTTAAACATGTCTAAAGCCCCGGTGGCAGTCCGTGGTCGGCAGTCGTACGGTGTCAGAAACCGCGTTAGCATTGTGCTAAATGCATTCTTTCATTACCACACAATTGGCCTAAACTCTGAGGAGGTGGTCAGTAATCACTAAAAGATTTTCTAATGTGGTTTCTGGCACTGTACGACTGGATCTGGTCCATAATTTAGCCCATTTTTGTAGATAACGGCGAGGCTTGCGGCGTCAGAAATCACATTAGCGAGTCTGTTAAAGTGTTAAAGCGCCACAGAAAGATTACGTAAAGCTAGGAGTGTTGAATGTGTGTGGCGATTCACAGTGAAATAATTTGGGAAAGGTTAAACACGTCTGAAGGCCCGGTGGGAGTGTGTAATCTGTGGTTGGCAGAAGCAGAGACACGATATAATTGCTTTTTTCCAACAGGAGCTACACAAACAGCTGGAGGAGGCCATACAGGACGGGGAGATTTGGGTGATGCAGCTGAAAGATACAGAGTACGAGTTGGAGGGGAGCAGGGATCGAGTGCAGCAGCAGGCCACCGAAATCCTCCACAAAGCCAGTAAATAAATCGCCTCGGGGCGCAATTACATCGCCCCACACACACACGGGCGAAACACACACGCACTGATCCTCTGTGTCTTTAATAGAGAGAAGATGGATGCCCCAATTACTACACCTTAGTTCATTTCGGCCTTTTAATTGTGGCTTGATTATCGTCCACTCCCTGTTACGGCTGATAAAAAATCAGGGATTCCATCTTCAGTTAAAACGTCGGAATTTGTGACGTCTTTATTGATTTCTCTCCTTCGTTGCCCGTCGCGCAGGTCAGATCGGGTCACTGCAGGCCACTCAGATGAGCCACGAGGCCACGATCAGAGACCTGCACCTGGAGCAGAGCCGCCTGAGGGAGAAGATCGTCCAGCTGGAGGAGGAGAAGGAGCGGCTGCAAAGTCAGAGTCAGGCGCTGGACGAGCAGCAGCGGCAGCAGATCCTCAACTTGGAGAAAGTACGAGGCTTTTTTACGGCACTGCCGTTTCAGTTCATATATAAGATACATTCACAGTTACGGCGAGGTCATCGTACAAGTACCGTGTTCAATAATCCATAGCAGTTAATTATATTAGATATTGAATAATTTATAGGAGATTCTGAATAATTCATTGTACAAACTGCATAATTCATAGCAGGTACCGAATGATTCATAATGGATACCGAGTAATTTATAGTAGATACTAAGTAATTTATAATAGATACCGAGTAATTTATAGTAGATACTAAGTCATTTATAGTCGATATGGAGTAATTTATAGTAGATACTGAATAATTGTTAGATACTGAATAATTCGTGTTAGATACTGAATGACTCATGATAGATACTGAATAATTCATGTTAGATACTGAATATTTCATGTTAGACACTGAATAATTCATGTTAGATACTGAATATTTCATGTTAGACACTGAATAATTCATATTAGAAACTGAATAATTCATGTTAGATACTGAATAACTCATAGGCACTGAATGATTCATAGTAGATACTGAATATTTCATGATAGATACTGTATAATTCATGATAGATACTGAATAATTCATGATAGATACTGAATAATTCGTAGTAGATACTGAATAACTCATGTCAGATGCTGAATAATTAATGTTAGATACTGAGAAATTTTTTGTCGATACTGAATAACTCATATACGATATTTCCATAATGTAAATTAGACCGCAAACACTATATAATTTAGTAGATACCGAATCATTTGTATCAGATACTGAATAGTTCACAGTAGCTATTCAATAATCAATAGTGGATACTGAAGAATTAATGGTAGGTGCCTAATAATAAGATAAATAACTGAAAAACTGAATATAAAGCCTATAAAATAAAATAAAATTTGTGTTCAGTAGTATGGAGTTACACAAAAAAGTTAGGACTGACCTTAACCCTTTGAAACTTTTCTTACCAATTATGCAAATCTTTCCGTCTGAGAGAATGAAATACATGTTTCATGTTGTCAGTATATTCCAGATTATAAACTGATCTGAAAAGAAAGGGGTTTTTTTTGCGAAGGAGCAAGTCATGAATTAGGGAGAGATCTAACAGTCCTCGGCTGCTCCTCATAAAGATAATAAAGATCAGCTTTCAAGGGTGTCGTGGTCGTCACAGTTTGTAACATCTGCCAGCGCCAGTCTTGCCCGCGGTGTGAGCCCAGCTGTGCTCTGTTGGCAGTCCCTGCGAGAGGAGAAGCAGAACTATGAGCGGGAGCTGGCTCAGGCCCGCGCCAGATACGAAGAGGAGGCTGCTCATGTGAAAGAGGGCCAGGCCCAGGCTTTGGAGGAGCTGATGGAGAAGCACAGAGCCCAGCTGGAGAGCGCCCGGACCGCCGCGGAGAGAGAGAAGAACCAGCTACTGAACGCAAGTGCTCTTATTCTGATTCAGGGTGGCTCTCAGGGGTCCTGCATTTTCCTCCCGTTTTAATTCTCAGCCACTTTTAAAATGTTAAGATTAGATGAGATAAACCTTTATAAGTCCCTCAGGTGAGAAATTTGCATTGTTACGGCAGAAAGTGGACAGAACAAAGGTAAGAGCAGCAAAACAATAGAATAAAATCTATACAACACAGCAGTACAGTATAAAAAGTACACTGTACAAATAATATAAAAATATAAATATAGACATTTGTGTGTGTATGTAAATATATATGAGTATATATATATATAAACCTATGTAAGTATAAGTATGTGTATATGTACGTAGTAGACATACATATATATATATATATTATTTATTTATTTATATATTTGAACACTGGATATATATACACAGGAACGCACTGGAGTGTCCGCAGTTGTTTGGTAGCAGCAGGCGTTGACAAAACCATAATAATGCACATTTTGCACATTTTTCACAGTAATTTTTTTCCCCAATAATTGCACATGTGGCACCGGAAAAACCACCAAAAATTGCACCTGTTGCACCAGAAATATTCCACACAAGAAAAAAAATATTTATGCTCCAAACAGTCAAAACACACCAAATTGTACGAATTTTTAACCTCCTTTTAGCAGCCGGAATTAAACGGGCTGTTCTTCTGGCCACGCTTTGACGACTGTATGTAAATGAGCTCTGCTCTGATTGTACTGCCTTGTACTTCGCCTCGTTTGAAAAAAGAGCCTGTGCTGAAATGGGTGATAACGACAAGCCGTGTCACTTCAGTGAGAAAAGACGGGCTATGTTGGTGTAGGCCGCATGTGTGACATCACAAGCATGACAAATTCTACAGGGTCTGTTTTTGGAGCTTAGTTATCATGTATGGACTATGGATATATATTGTATATTCAGTATACTCAG
>JBBJLS010000001.1:49827645-49837670 GCA_037577275.1 Bryconaethiops microstoma
AGTTCTGAGAAGATTTTGGTCCTAAAACTAAACCCATTCATGGTGGAGGGATACATGCAGGGCGTCGTGAGGCAAAAAAGTCCCCAAAGAGAACTGAGCCATAAAAGTCTAATTAGGTCTAATCAGATTAGGATTAATCTGGGTCTATAAAACTGGTCGTAGGATGTGTGTAAAATATTTAGTCTCATGTTCAGTTGCCATCTCTGTGCTTTTAAGGCAGTGGAAACGCTGGAACGGGCACATTTTCAGCTCTGGCCTCGAATCTTAAAAGAGTTTGGAATGCGAACAAACACACAGTTTGAGGTAGGACTGAATATGGGTCATTATGCTGTAAAGCACATGAGGAACGCGGAGAAATGCTTTAAACTGGAAAGTGTTCCTCAGCCGGGCCGGGCGGGACGGCCGGGCCTCCACGTCCAGCAGGAGGAAAATTACACCGTCGTTTTTGGAATCACTGAAATCGAACTTTTCCTCCTTGGATTTTTTATTTTTTTGAGGGAACCTTTCCCAGTTGCTTCTTAAGACTGACCAACAACACCGACCTCCAAACCTCCAGGATGCAGTACTGTGCAAAAGTCTTAACCCCCTGCGAAAATTGCATTTAGAATCTGTTTAGAGGAGCAGTGAGTGTTCCTCCGCATTATTATTACTAAACATAACTAAAAAGAATACACACGAATCCCATTCTACAGTAAACAGTGATGTTCTGTTCAGTATATCAGTGAGTTCTTGTGGAAGTTCAGAATTACTGTAGTTTCGTCAGAAACCTGGTTCGACTCCGAATACTGTGGAAGACACAGTAATTGAGAAAAATGGATTTGGACAGTTTGTGTAGTTGCTCAAATCTTTTGCACAGTATGTGCACACACCCACCACACACAAACGGACCAATAGGAATTGTCCAAAATGACGTGTTACATTAATTAAAGAGTTTTTTGGGAAGGTGTTAGATGTTGCATCGAGAGCGTTTGTGAGGTCAGGTTCAGGTGCCAGAAATTTTGCACAGTACTGTATGAGCACCCAGCCTGAAACCGAATCCCGGTGCGGCCGCTGTCCTGGCCTGGGTGTGACTTCAGGATGGAGAAGAAGCCGAAAGGTCTCTGCACGGTAACGTTTCCCATGTGGAGTGCCATTTTTTCTTCACATAAAGAGGGTGTGTGTTCCTGGCCGGCGTGGAGCTCAGACAGAGGCCCTCAGAGGGCCGGACAAACGCCGCTTTGTGTGAGCTCAGCGCGAGTCCGAGCCCGAGCCAGGAGCAGCGGTCAGCTCCTTTCTGCGGTGAGCTGAGGAACGCCGGGCCGCTGCTGCTCACAGAGACGGCAGTGTTCCTGTAACACACTCACCCCAAAACTCAACCCCCTACTGCCCCTGCCCTGCTCCAGGACCACCCCCCTCCCCCGGCCGGGCCTCTGGGGGTCCGCGGCAGCCCTGCCGGCAGCGCCTGTTGATCTAACGGGCTCTGATTATGTCTGAAGGTCACTGCACTGACTTTTCTCAAGACCCTTTTTTCACAAATTTTTTGTGTGACAAAAAGACATTACAGTGCAAAAAGTCTCCAGATCTCAGATCCCTTTCTGTGGATAATAAGTTGCTGTACATCCCCCTCCCTCCCTGGATGGTGTGTATATTATGATTCATACTATTGTTCTTTTTTTTTTTTACTTTTCATTACTTAATATTACTCAGCTATATGACTTGTAGATAGATATTATATCAAGCATTTCTGTGTGCAGCATAGTCTATTCATATTGTGATTGTTTTCTTTATACAGATATTTATTTAGATTTTTATTAGACCTATTTTATTTTGTATTGTTCTTGTGTCTCTCTGTGTCTTTTGTGTGTTGTGGCAGCCATCAAATAAGCAATTTCCTCCGGGATCAATAAAGTTTTCTGGTTCTTAACATTTGTTTTTGCTATTATTATTATTAGTAGTAGTAGTATTATTATTATTATGTTTATCATTAGTGTGACTGTAGAAGCAGAAGGCCCAGTCACCATAAAAAAGTGTTTCGGAGAGAGTCTTTGGCGTCAGAGAGAGAGTCTTTGGCCTCAGAGAGAGTCTCCTTGGCGTCAGAGAGAGAGTCTTTGGCGTCAGAGAGAGAGTCTTTGGCGATGGCGGCCGCAAAGCGACAAAACGCAGAGCAACAAATCAGTCTTGCAAAGCTAAAATCTGGTGCTTTTTCCACCCGTTTTCAGGCAAGGCTATTCACTCCACCCTTTTTCAGCCGTCCTTAACCACGCATGGCTTGGTAGCAGACTCCACCCTTCATGGTTGAGCGGTAAAACGGGTCGCACTGACTGAAGAGATTGGAAGAGGTGGCAGTTTGTTGCCCTGTCATGAGTTTTACACAATTTTTTTGGCCATAAAATCAAAGTCTGGGTGCCTCCACGCCATCCCACTTCACACTTTCTGGCGGAAATGCAATCTGGTTTTTATTACAAATTTTTCAATTTATTATTATTATATTTTGTTTCTGAAAAAGGTGCCACTTCACATCAGACCTTTGGAACGTTTCCAGAGCGGAAAACCCTGTTATTTTCGAGTGTATTGCGAGTGTTTTCAGTTTTCTCTGCATTCTTTATCCGTGTAATGTAAACCTGAGTCAGGCTCAGTCTCGGCTGCAGCCCCCTTTTATGAGATTCAAGATTCTTGCGTTGGGGCGGTTGGTGGCCTAGTGGTTAGGGAGTTGCCCCTACGGTCAGAAGGTTGTGGGCTCAAATCCCAGAACTCCTAGTGGCACCACTGAGGTTCCCTTGAGCAAGGAACCATCCCCACACACTGATCCCTGGGCGCCCCCTGTTGGTGGCAGCCCCCTGCTTCACTTGGTGAATGGGTTACATGGGTTAAAAGGGTTAAATCCAGAGAAAGAGTTTCACACTGTGTGCTGTGCTGGGGTGTGTTCATGCGTGACTGTAGGGGCTTTACTTTAACTTTACTAAGTCTCTTGTAAAGTTGCTTTACAGAAGGTACGAGGTTCCAACAGCGATGATCTGTCGCTTGAAGGCCTTAATGCGTCTGATCTGTTGTTTAACAGTCGTGTGTTCTTGTGTGTGTTTCAGATGGTGTTGATCGGACGTCCACTATCTGAGCGCCGGGAGGAGGAGGCCGAGTCAGCCATGCAGTGGGGGGGGCGAGGGTATCTGGGGGGGTCATCTAGAGGTCAGGAGCCCCCCTCTGTCCTTAAACTCCGCCCCCACCTGCCCATCTACCAACACAGCTGATGGGAGCGGCGCGAGCGGCTGGCGTGTGTCTTTGTGTGTGTGTGTGTTTGTGTGTGTGAGACGATCCGCACAGCGCCATTCACCGTATTCAGAGAGGCTGCAGAGCCGAGCGGCTTTCTCCAGCATGAAGTTTTATTTTTTTTAATAGGGGGGGTGATCACAAATCTAAAAAAAGACACTTTGCCAAAAGGAGGACTTGAGGAACGCCCCAGAGTCTGGGGGTCCGGGGTCCTCCAGGCCACGACAGAAGGGAGGAACCTTTTTTTGGGAGAATCTGCTTTGCTTTACACCCAAAAAAAAAACAAAAAAGCAACAGAAGGACGGATTCCGAGCTTTAGGATCCTAAAGGAGCTTCTGCAGAGTCGCTGAACACCGTCGTTTACATACCAGTGCTACTCTGAAGGGTACCAGAACATTTCAGGTGTTCAGCAGGCCTTAACGCAGCACAGTTTACATGCCAGCATGTTCTTCTTTCGTTTTTTGGGGGGGTTTTGGACTCTGCTCATTTCGTAGCAGCCACGGAAGCTGCTTTAGAGTTGGAAACACTTGAAGAGACGAGAGCGGCCGGCGGAGGTCGGGGGGAGAGAAGGAGAGAGGAGGAGAGGAAGGAAAAGGAGAGGGAGAAGCAGAGCAGGGGAAAAGGAAAGTGACGTAAGAGTGGAAGGTCTGTGGAACGTGAGGTCGAGAGAGGAGAGGAGAGAATGGAGAGAGAGAGAGCAGAGGAATGTCAGGAATGGGTTCGGACGCGAGAGGGGGCGGCAGGTCATGTTGGGGCGCACGAGTGTGTTTGGGTTCGGAACGGGAGAGGAGGCGCCGGAATCTGAAGATGTGGAGGGGTCAGAGGTCAGGAGTGTCTTCAGTGGGGGTGTAACGATGCACGTTTTATATTCTGAGCCCCAGATTCGATTTCATGTTATAATTGTCGTGATTTGAAAAAGCCAAATTTTATTCATAAACCATTTCGCTGTAAAAAGTGGTCAGTTCAACCTAAAAAATGTCTTAAAAGAGCCCATAATGTCTAAAACTGATTTTTTTTGTGAAGTTTGATGACGTTTGTGAATATTGTTTACTTCACAGTCCCGTTGAGTTCATATATGGAAAAACAGCGATAGAGTGTTTCAGCCCGGAGTCCTTTTTTGAGCAGCAGCCAATCAGAAGAGATCTCATTTACATATAGCGCTCGGTGACAAATACAGCCTGTTTAATTCTGAAGGCTGTGAAGGGAATTTTGAAACTGGTAAAATAACATAAAAAGTCATGAGTGAGCAAAAATTTAGCAAAATGATTCTTGAAATGAAAAGTAAAAATAAGTAAAAACACTTTGAATGAAATTTTAATTGACCAAAATCAATATTTTACACCAGTTCAAACCTCAAACGCTTCAGATGGGCTCGTACCCTTTAGGCAGTGAAGTGGCCAGCATCAAAAGCAGGAGAACCGAGCTATAAAACCTAATAAAACCACATGAGCCCAAAAAGCATAAATAGCCACGACCACAAACTCAGAATTAAAGCGAGTGCAAAATCCGTACTGAATACGACACGACAGAAAATGCATATTTTGGAAATTAAAGGTATTTTTCAGATATTTCACACCAGTGTTTCCCAAACCGGGTCCCGGAGGCCCTGTTCAGTAATGAACTGATTAGTTGGAGCAGGGAAAAGCCTCAGACGCGCATGGCATCGGGCCTCCAGGATCGCAAAACACTCTCTGACACCCGTCGGAATCTCTGCACCACTTTTTACAGTGCAAACCTGATCGACTCTATGAAAAGCATTTAATACATACACACTATTTTTAATAGTTCTTATATATTTTTGTATTTTTTCACGTAGTGACATTGTTACACCCTTAATATTGAACTATTTGAATGTCTGAAAGTGGTCAGAGAAGGCTTTTATATACAGTACAGTGGAGACAGTATATAGTAGTGTACCACGAGTATGGTATAGTGTGTGTGTGTGTGTGTGTGTGTGTGTGTGTGTGTGTGTGTGTATATATATATATATATGTATGTATGTATCTATTATGTACTGTACTTAGGTTATGATAGACTATATAGTACATAGTGTGCAGTACAGTATACAGTATACATATACATATATGTGTGTGTGTGTGTGTGTGTGTATGTGAATACTGTGTGTATAGATATATACAGAGTACAATATATAATATCTAATGTACACTAAACTGAGTACATTATATGGTAAACAGGCTGGTCTGGGGTCAGTAGTTGCTGGAGTTCCAGAATGGGAGGTTACAGTTCCCCTAAAAACACTTTTAACTTCCTCCGACCTGATCAGTAGCCGGCCATCGGGCCAATATGGCCTGAAAAGAAGAAGAAAAAAAGGATTTCAGGTGAAATCTTTTAGCTTCATAGTCTTTCCTGACGAGAGGGAGGCTGTGTGAGTTTTGGGTGAACTGTCCCTTTAAAAGTACCAATCTGGGAGAAGAAAAGCTGGATTTTGAGTGTTTGACGCCCCCTGGTGGCTGAATCCTTTAAAATGCAGCTGCTTATTTTCTTAACTCTCTTGTGCAGATGCAGTCAAGCACCGAACTGCAAAGAATACTAGGACATTTTCAGGGGAGAATATATATATATATACACACATACAGATATATACATGTGTGCCAGTATGTGTGTATATATACTGAATTATTTAGTCCAAGACTAAAGCTGCATTTGGGGAAAAAAGAGTCAAATGAGGTTTCGTTTTTTGTTTTAGTTTTTTTTGTCTTAAAATGGGCTGTGGGTCAGTGAGCGCCGGGTTTGTTCCAGTTGTAGGTTTGCGATGCAGAATAAGCTCTTTTTTCTCTTTGGTTTGGTTTTCTCTGCATGGAAAAAGGGATTTGATTGGAGTTTTAAAAGGATTTTCTTTCGTTTCTTTGGTTGAACCTGTTCAGGACGATGCGAAGTCCTTCGATGAGGGTTTATCGTGTTTTATTTCTTCTTCTATTGGAGCTCTTGTCTTTGCTGAAAACATCTAAAGTGAACACTAGTCTGTGCAATAGGCTCTCGAACGCAAGGGAGCGTCGTACACCTGGGAGGAGACACCTCACACACCCCACCTCAAGCTAGACATCCTCCAAAGAGAGAGAGACACAGAGAGAGAGACAGACAGACACAGAGAGTGAGAAACAGGGTAAGAGAGAGAGAGAGAGACAGACAGACACAGAGAGTGAGAAACAGGGTAAGAAAAAGAGAGACAGACAGACAGACACAGAGAGTGAGAGACAGAGTAAGAGAGAGACAGACAGACACAGAGAGTGAAAGACAGAGTAAGAGAGAGACAGACAGACAGAGAGTGAGAGAGAGAGACAGACAGACAGACACAGAGAGTGAGAGATAGAGTAAGAGAGAGACAGACAGACAGAGAGTGAGAGAGAGAGAGAGACAGACAGAGAGTGTGAGAGAGAGAGAGACAGACAGAGAGTGAGAGAGAGATGGAGTCCCAAGGGGAGGTTAAAGGGCTACTTTGCTACTCAGTGGTCTAAAGGATGGGAAGCATGGACTTTATTTGCTTTACACACACACACACACACACACACACACACGGTAAAAAGCTGCCTAAGAGAGTGCCGCTCTGAACACGATTGGCACCTTTTTGGGCTCTGACTCAAAGGGGAAGTTCACCTTTTTTTCAGAATTTCAGTGTAAACAGTCCCGTCTGTAAAATCGGACCATTTTTCACATTTCGTCTTTCATTACACTGATAATCACAGAAATAGATTTGTTTTCTAAACAGACAGTGAAGCTACAACTTCACAATTTACACAAAACACTAAAGAAACACAAATTAAAGGAAAAAACAGTGTGACGGATCAGATGTTCGGTGTGTGGAGCTGTGTGGAGCTGTAATGGACGGATGGAACGCTGATCTTCTGAAAGATCTTCCCACAGTTGGTGTGTTGTTGGTGAAGATCTGACCACCTTCTGACCACCTTCATCCTCATAGTCATGTTCTCCTCAGTGAATCTGATGGTCCTGAAGTGGCGATTCACAGGCGAGGCTGGAGGCATGAGTTTAAAAAAAGAAGAGTCTAGATCAGCTCAGAAAGAGACCGTTCAGTACACCAGTACGTCGGAGAGGCTGCTGAAATTCTCAGCCCTGAAATGTTGAAAAAGTGGGCGGAGCTCCCCTGCGAGGCGGCCCGTGGCGGCGGGGGCGGAGTCGAAGTTGCCTTTTTAATGGAGAGTGTGTTTCTGCACGCTGGAGTGGTGCGTTTTTCTATCCAGTCAGTGGAAGTAGAGCCACTCATCACTGCCATTTAAATGAACACTATTAGCAGATTCAAGTGATTATTTATTCGTTGTTTTTGTTTTTGTTTTTGTTTGTTTTTCTATTCTTTGTCGCAGAGGTTATTGTATTCATTAGATGTATTATTTAAGATACCGTATGTATTAACTCGCTATGGCTGGTAACCATAAGTACATCTCAAATATCAAGTTATTTTTTGTTGTTGTTGTTGTTTTCTCTTTATCTCGAAACTGTTTTTTATAGATATCAGTTGATCGTTGTTGTTTTTTTCGCTTGTTTTCTTCCTGCTCTGGGATCCGTATGTCCAGAAAGCATGTTGTACAGTGCAGTGTGGTTTTATTTTATTCCTCTTCGTCGTAGATCCCTTCTGTTCTTGCCGTTTCAAGGTTGCGGTTCCTCGTGTTGTTCCTCAGCGCATGATCTTAGAAGATGCTGTAGGATCTTCAACCCACTAGTTATAGATGGCCTTAAAGTGTGTGTGTGTTTAAAATGCACTGCGTACACACGCACACACACACACACACGCACACACACACACACACACAGTGTTATGGAATGAAATGTAGGAGTGAGGAACATCACAGGCCAAAGGTATGGAAGCAAACAGTGGTAGAACATCCAAAAATTGCTTTAAGGAGCCCCTATTGCTGATACATGGGCCCACATAACTTGTCTGATCTCATCGAAAAGCACTGATGGGCTCTGGAGCAGCATAAGTTCTCCATGCTGGAGTGAAGGAGCTCCATCCAAAACCTCTGGGATGAGTTTCCAGAACTGGTCAGTACCTGACCTCACTAATGCTCTCGTGCAATCAAATCGTCACAGCAATCCTCATGGTCCAACATCTAAAGCCCTCCAATAAGAGAAGAGGCCATTAAAACGCCAGAGGACCACAAAGTGAAATTTCATACATTTTTCATTTGAATTTCTCTAGTTGCTTCTAAGCGTTTGGTCCACAGTGTGCAAAAGTCTTGGCGCCCCTGGTCAAATGACATGTAAATGAGTGTGCACCCTCTACAGAACAACTTAAAACATGATCACTGTTCATTTGCTGAATTTAACATGCCGAAGGGGCAAAACTATAAAATACGGCCCTCCTTTTTGTGCAAATCGTGCAGTAAATCTGCAGAATTTTGGGCTTAATTAACTGTTAATTAACTGGGAATTTTGCACAATTAACTGTTCATTTGCAGAATTTAACACAAAAATGTGGCTTCTTTTTTGTATTTACTGTGTTAAATTTACTGAAAATGAACTGTAAAGAAGTGAGGTAGCACAGTGTGTGGCCCTGTCACTTCACAGTGAGAAGGTCATGGGTTCGATTCCCATACAGGGTGGTCAGGGGAACCCTTTGGGTGAGTTTGTATGTTTTCTCCATGTCTGTGTGAGTTTCAGGAGCTCCGGGTTCCTCCCACAGTCCAAAGACCAGCATGTCAGGTGGACTGGAGATGCTAAATTGCCCCTCTGTGTGAGTGTGTGTGTGTGTGTGTGTGTGTGTGTCCTGTGATGGACTGGTGACCTGTCCAGGGTGTTTCTACACATTTTGCCCTATGAGTGAATGGATAGACTCCTGCCTCCCCCAAACCCTGTTTAGAATTGATGGATGGAAGTTCAGAAGTATGTTTCTGTAGAGGTGTGTACTTAACATATATGACCGGGGTGTTCAAACATATGATGGTTTGATATTCCAAAAACACTAACTACACACACACACACACACACACACTCACACACTCACACTCAGTGTGTGTTGCCGTAGCCTACAGGTCAGGGAGGTGCTTCAGCAGGGTTTAACCTTCAACACTACCTTCCTTTTCCATCCCGAGTTAAAGTCTTCTTTAAAGGCGCCTCCGTTACACCGTGTACTTTTCCTGAGTTCTTTTCTTTTCTTTCTTTCTTTCTTTCTTTCTTTCTTTCTTTCTTTCTTTTTTACCTCCTGCATCTATACTGTATCTTATACCGCTTTACTGTGTCCTTTTGTTTTACTTTCAAGAGCCGATGTCCTGTATTGACTGCAGGCTTACATATATATTATTATATACATATATATTTTAAAAGAATATCATTATGTTTAATGAAAAAAAAAAAGAACAAAAAAAAAAGTAATTTATATTTTAGAAATGCATGTCAGGCTGGGAAGTCGTATTTAGAATAACAAATGGCAGTGCCTTTTTTTGTTTTGTTTCTTTGTTTTTTTCTGAATTTTTGTTCAGATATTTACTCAATGTAAAGGATTTTATATGGATTTAAAAAATTTTAAGTGGTTATTAGCAAAGCTGGATGCATTGATGGTCAAACACGATGAATCATCACACACAGAGCGGTCGAACTCCGAATGACAGAAAAACTGTGCAGGGTTTTGTTTGTTTGTTTGTTTGTTTGTTTGTTTGTTTGTTTGTTTGTTTTGAAGAGCATGTCCCGTGTCCTTCTATTGGTCAGATTATTCTTCAGTACACTTTAGGTACTTTCACGCTGATATGAAGTTATGAACTATACCAGTCTGTACAACAAACAGATCTCTATATAAATATATATATATTTGT
>JBBJLS010000002.1:14589-24709 GCA_037577275.1 Bryconaethiops microstoma
AACCCAGAATACATTGATTACCCAAAAGAAAGTATAAATGAAAGACAATAATGACCATATAAATTTTCCCCGACAGGTACCTTGCCCACGACTTCCTTATCGCAGGGCGAACGCCCTAACCACTAGGCTACCAGTGTCACTGCTGTATGGAGACCGATCCATCACCTAAATAATGCTTTGGGTTCCTTAAGTTTTGTAAATGGAGCAAATGGGGGTACAAAATGGTAGAGAGAAATGGATGGTCTACAATTTGTAATTGAAAACTACAAAGTGCACCTGCAAGTGGACATGATGAAATGGACGAGTGCAGATATAAGGTATTTGTCCATAATAAAGTGGCTTGTTTGTGTATTTTCCACCCTACTACCCCAATTACAATGCACAGCCTTTAACAAAATAAAAAGGATATATTTAAAAAAAAAAAAAGAGTTTAAATCAACAAATGCAAGATAAAAGTTGGCTCTGTAAAACTCTAACAACCACATTAACATAGTCACTATATGACTCTGGAGTATTCCAAAACATTGCTTCATTCTCCATGAACAAAGCATATGACATCATGACATCAAATCTGATGTACTGAGATATACTACAAATGTACAAAAAAAGAAATATCAATGAGGCAGTTATAAAGAAATTAGTTCTCATTTCTGCTTTCCATTTAAGATTAAGTGCTCTAAGTTTCCCCTTATCAACTCACAAAGTCACTTGCAGCATGTGTGACTCCTGCATATTTACTTTTAGTAACTGAAACACAAATATGTACTTATAGGAAGTACAGGAACATGATAAAACAAAGGAGAAACTTGAGAGCAATTATTTTCCATTTCAGTCTATTGAGTCTGTCACGTTTTGCAACAAGGGGGTCAAGGCAATATAAAGGTAAGGTCATGTCAAATGTAAGGTAAAGGCAAACTTCAATTTTTCCTAAAAAAAACACTAGGATTTAGCAAGTTGGGCCCAAACCCTTCTTATTTTACTGTGCATCGCTGTATTTAGGCCTCCTTGATTTGACTTTTCTCTGCTTTCTATATAGGCAAATTTTGCACTTTGGTGGAAAAAATAATAATTCTGCCCATTTTTACACACAGCCAATTTTCTATTAAAATAGTTTTATACTGTTCTGCCTTGAGAAAGTGAGATATTCTGTCTGTGTATAAATAGGCTAATTTTTAATTGCACAAAAGCTCCACACCACCTATTCATTGTGGACTCGCTCAGGAGCACCCCCTAGCATCCATTGAACCCGAAACACATGATCACAATCCAAAAACTTGGAGCATTATTATATTTGATTACCTTGCAAGTTTTAAAACACCAGAAGGCCGCTGTAGTCACAGAACTGACCTACAACTCTGACTCGAGCAACCTGAGTTTCAGTGACACGACCAGCAGAGAGCGCCATGACTGACTGTCTGTGATGAATGTGTAGGGTTATGAAAACAAATAAAACATGAAAACACAAATTCTGATCAAATTCAGTTATTTTATTTTTTTTATTATTTTACAGCTATTATTTTTACAGCACACTCAGCAACACTTCTCTCCACGACCCCACACTGCCTAATCTCTCCTGATACTTTTATAATAGAGCTGTGACAACAGTCACAGTCATGCACCTGTTTCTTCTGCAGTACTGTTTTATATACAGCGTTCCCCCGTGAAGTCGCAGTTCAGAGTTCGCTACCTCAGTCGTTTGCAGATTTTTTTTCTTAGAACCTAACTTATAATTGTTGCCAGAAACCGCAAACATCCTTAGCTTATTTTTGGCTTTTTTCATGGCAATATATCATTTTTCATGCATTTTAGCGCTAAATTATTTAAAAAAATATAATTTACTAATTTTGTAACATACATTTAGCCAAATTGCCATATAAAATATAACTGTATACATTTTTTAGTACTGTCTAGAGAACTGAAAGAAATCGTATAGTTGCTAGATGTCACTAAATGAAGACACACGCTAACTTTAATATAAATGACATCATCACGCCACGGGGATGTCTTGCTAATTGCCTATAATTTCCACCTGTTGTCTATTACATTTACACAACAGCGTGTGAAATTGATTGTCGATCAGTGTTGCTTCCTAAGTGGACAGTTTGATTTCTCAGAAGTGTGATTGACTTGGAGTTACATTGCGTTGTTTAAGTGTTCCCTTTATTTTTTTGAGCAGTATATATATGTATATATATATTTTAGGGCATTAACAGAAAAGCCGACGCATCGACGTCAGAGGCAACCCCTGAGAGAAATCGACAAGTCGTGTGGTTTTTTTCCCTCTCTGTGTGCGTGCTTGTGTGCACAATGCAATCTCTGCCTCTGATTGGCTTACATTGACATGCATTCCTTGACTTAACCACTTATTATAGTCACTTCATAAAAAGGCTGGTAACATTGGCGCATGGAGGGAAATCTAAACAAAAGACTACAACAAGACGAGAGACATGGCAGCAAAGGCAGTAGGTGAGAGACACACATCACATGTATGGAGATACTTCACTTTAAACCACACAAACAACATGGTGACCTGCACAATCTGCAAGTCGGTGTTAAAGTACAATTTATTGACGGATAAGTCGATCTGAAAAAATCTGAAGTCGTTAATGCCCTAATATATATAGTGGGGTTCTATAAGAAGACATGGGCAAGACATGGATAACACTATATGTGGCTACATCTAAGTAAAACACTGGTGGGTAAAAAAAACACCCTCATAGACCCTTGAAATTCCATTGTCATTTTGTAAACTTAACTACGATATTTCACAAAGCTTGTGAGTTCAACGGCTTTCTAAAAAGGAGTGCATTCTTCCTAAACGTTTTTATTTGGCATAATGATGATTACACAATGAGAACCTCTGCATGAATCCTATTTCAGACCATTCCACTTTGAGCAGAGGGGTAGCTCTTTGGCTGTCTGTTTGGTTAGTGTTACAATGATTTGTGGTATCACTGAAAGCTACATTTCAATCTTATTTGTGTAGTAATTGTTTAATACAATTTTGCTCAAAGGACCATTATTCAATAAATATGAAATGCTGGCTGGAATAGCAGACCTAGACAACCTAAGCAGTGTCAGAAAGGGACCCACCACTGTTTGTTTCCTACAGGTGGCTTCAGATGCATCCCTTAAATTTTATGCATCTTCAAAGAGCTATACATGGATACCGCAAACATCTAGTGGTGATGCAAGGCAGTCTTTGTTTTTTTTTCCACAGAAATGACTTGATGTTTAACCATGAAATGCTCTGGCTGCCCTGCAGGGCTCATGCTGCCACGTAAATAACCTCATGAATTAAAATAGCTGAAAATCATGAAGAATTCCATAAAAAATGAACAGTGGGCCAAAAATGTAATTAAAGTACTAACAGAGCTGCAGAAATGTATTAAAGTTGTAACATGCTTGTAAATTTGTCAAGAAATTGTTACAGTAAAACCACTAAGGAAAAACTGGTGTGCTGTTAACTGTATTGCTGTAGCATCCTTTCAAATGTAAGGCTTACGGCTTTCATGCACAGGTATTTTCCTAAGATGATAAGTTGGAAACGACTTCTTGCTCCTCCTGAAAGATTTGTGTTCACTCTGGCTTCTGAATGCTGTTCATTTTGGGTAGATTTAATTTCTGTATAGTATTTTAAATGAACAAAGCTCTCATTTCAGTTTGACAAGTTGGTGCACTGCTTTCAGTGGGCAGATGAACCAAAGGAGCATTTGTGGCAGATTTAATTACTGGAGGCCTTAATTTCGTGAAATTTTGATAATCAGTGAAAAGCAAGCTTTAATATGCAGGCATAATTGTGAAATCATGGGACTGTTAGGTTATTTTGCACTTTTTCAATAACACACTTGACTTATTGTTTATGACTAAACCAAGTATATTACATATTTATGGTAAAGGGAATATTTTTAAAACATATTTTGGATAAAAGGTCATGCCATGTTAAATAATTTTACTGTAAAATGCGACAGATCTTTTAGCAATTTAAAAATATTGTTTTTATTTTCATAGTACTTTTTGTTTTGTGTAAAACCAGGTCAATAATCATGCATTCTTGACCAGCTTTATTTTGGATTGTAGCAAGAATACTCAGAACCCAAAACTACAAAACCACTTCACAAATTGAAACTATGTATCTAGTTTAATGCTATGCAACAATTAAAATTTTTAATTGCACTGCAAAATTAAATTATTAATTCAAAAGTAGTGTAGTGTATTTTATTTTAAAAGTACTGCTATATCAACGAAAGTAACATTTGGTTTGTAAACACTTTAAACAAATAAGACTGTAAAGATCCAGCAGGACCAAACCAACGATTTTTAACAACAGCAAGAGGAATGCAGCACCACAGCTACGAGCAAATAAAATGTGTGCTTAGTAGTCTTTGGTCTTTGGTTAGTCAAGGGAGCTTAAATATAGCGTTAACAGTTTTTCTGGCCTTTTGACATGTACCAAACTCATATGACTGAATGTAAAGAGATAGGAGAAAACATACCAAATTAATCACCACCATTTTCCTAATACAAAATTTGAGCACTGTGAAAGTAGAGAAAGCACCATGGATGAAAAAGGTTACCCTGCTTCTACAACCTATGTTGTCAAATTCAGCTATTTTTGTAGTTTTATGTCACAATCAGTGAAACAGTAATCCCTAGGAGGGATTTTTTACCTTAATGGGGGGAAGTAAATTATATTGACCATTAAAATTACTAACATTTATTACTGAGAAATAAACATAAAGTCACATGTGAACATACCACAGCAGACAGTGGGAACAGTCAGAAATTCTTTCTCTGCGTTTAACCCATCGGACCCATTCACCAAGTAAAGCAGTGGGCTGCCAGTGTGTGGGGACGTTACCTTGCTTAAAGGTACCTCAGTGGTGCCACTGGCAGTCCTGGTATTCAAACCCACAGCTTTCTGAGCACAGGGGCAACTCCTTAACCATCAGGCCACCAGGTGCCAGATGATTTTGTTTTTATTTCCAACTGAAAAAATCCAGTTTAATTTCCAATGTAGATTGAAATAGCCTGCAATAAACATAAATGGTGTATTTACTGGGTGTTTAGGGACATTTAGCATCAGATGCAATTGCTTGTAGAATATTTATGTTAAAAGAAATTACACCATGCCCAATGTTTTTAAATATTTGAGGTAAATGTCAGTAATTTGTGCAATAAAGACCTTGGAGCAGTTGGTCCTTGCTCAGCTTCGACCCCTGGTGAGCTCATCACTGGACACACTTGTTTGCATACCAGCCTGGCCTTGGAGTGGATGATGCTGTCTCTTAAATTGTTCCCTCTCTCACCTGGAGACTCCCAAGAGCACTGTGAGCAGCATGCTCTTTCATTTCTCCTGTGCTGTCAACACCATCCTACTCACAATCTTGAGGGACAAGCTGGAGTACACAGGAGTGGACTATCACTTCACCACATGTGAGGTAAAAATACAAACCACATGTAAAAATACGAAGACGCGCCCCCCTAGTTTTCGCTAGCTTGTGGGCTAAAATTTTGATGTACCGTATCCCATTTCAAAATAAAAGATCTTTCAGACTCTGATAATTGATAAAACATTTTTTATTCTCTCCTTCTGTGCAGCCTGGTACCAAATGACTCACGGACCGATACCGGTCCGCGGCCCGGTGCTTGGAGGACCTCTGCTCTACAGTTCAGGGGCAGCGCAGGGAATGGTTCTTGCTCCATTTCTCTTCACCATCTACACTGCAGACTTCTCCTACAACTCCACCAACTGCTTTTGGCAGAAGTTTGGTGATGACTCTGCAATTGTCAGAAAAAATAGAAAAAATAAAATAAAATAAAATAAATGGTGCAAAAAGTTGCAAAGAGTTTTGCAGCACCATGTACATATGTAAAAGAATAAATAACTGAATAAGGTTTTATATACAGTGTGATATGCAGTGTGGGTTATTGCACATTGTTTAGTTTTTATTCTCCAGTCCTTATTTTGACATCTGTAAACAAACCAGTTATGTATTTAGAAAATATTTCATTAGAGTCATTTGCCACATAAATTAAATAAATGATGGCAGTAATGTTTATATATTTAAGTTAAAATGGGAATGGTATAACATATGTCTGTGTATCCTGCCCTTTTTTTGGGAGAAGAACACAGATGCTGAAAGCAATGAAGCTGCAATGATGGAAACAATGTTTGGAATCTGTGTCATTCGCAAAGAAGGTGCAGAGCCAGATGATGAACTGGAAGATGTAGGTATCTGGAGGGTGTGCAAGTTCTGTATGAGTCGGAAAATGTACCATATGCTGTGGTCATGTTATTCGCACCTGCATATGCTCTGAATCTCAGCTACTCTCCAGAGCTGAGATACATGTTTGAAGCTTTGCAGAAAATAATCATGGAGCTTTATGGAAACAGACTAAAAAAAAATCAAGCACTGAAAACTCTACTTGCACGTTAGTCATCATCAATAGTGACCTAGGGGTTACTCTAATGGGAAGGCAGCTGAAACCATTTGATGAGTAATTTGCTTTAAAAATAATGTCAAGCTGTACTTTACTACTTTCAACTGTTCCTTTTGCTATTATAAGGAAAAATGTGTTCTTTCCAAAAGGAAACAATTCCATATTAAAAACTGCAAAATTTAAGTTAAAATGGGAGTGGTGTAACATATGTCTGGGTGAAGAACACAGATGGTGAAAGCAATGAAGCTGCAATGATGGAGCTGAGCGAGAGCTTCCAGAGAAGAGTGAAGAAGACGATTGAAAGAAGAATGAAAGAAGAACCAACCATGGACACCCAGGTTGGTGATAAGGGGTCAACTAGCAAGGGGGAGAAGAATTGGACAGCACGTAGCTTTCTGCAAGCTGCTTTACACCCATAGATCCTGAAAAAGACCATGATGACAGCGATGCCAGGAAAGAGACAGAGGACAACCCTCATGTCTAAGAGAGGCACTTTATTCTCCAGTCCTTATTTTGACTGTGAAAGACATAACATATAAGGACGCACAATGCTGTATTTTCAGTTTGTCCTCAAACATTTTTCTTTGCAGTCAGTTGCCAGTAGTGTTGTCAAAAAATCAAATCTCAGATACTAACCGATACTGAAATTTAGTATCGAGTTCGATATCAATTAGCACTGGTATTGATACTTAAATGCCAGTTTTGCAACTGCCGGTTCATGGAAATCACCGGCAGATTGCAACAATTTTCAGCATACATTGCAGCGGGCAGACCCTCCCCCGGCTACCTGGAGGACCCAAAGGTTAAATGAGTCCTGAGCTGACTGTCATGTAAAGATGTGCACGTCTTTTTTTCCTCTGTAGAGAGTCAGAAGGAGCTTTGGTGCTTTGGGGGAGCTTTGGGTCTCTACGCAGGAAAAAAAAAAGTGGTACGCACCTTTACATGTACCTCGGCCAGGGAACAACCTAGTGTTGCAAAATTTTACACAGACCCTCAGCTCCCCCAGACCTATCAAACTGGTGGCCGGTGTCGAAGCTCTCCTCTCTGCAGAATCGGTGCATTGGTCCCGTGAGCACGGACTTTCCGAGCTGCGTCGCTCCTTGGCGGCGAGCACCCAGCCACGCCAAACTTGACATGCCGGTAGATCTCCGTGAGACCTTTCCAATGAGCCCTCGTTAGTCTCCCTAGCCCATGGGGATCCAGAGTTTTTAGTCCAAAACCTTCCCCCCATTGTTCTCTACAGAGGGCGGGGAAAAAAAAAGCGTTGTGCGCCTTTAAAATGTGCTGCCAAGTTCTGAGCCAGCTAATAATAATAATACATTTCATTTATAAAGCGCTTTTCAAAATACCCAAAGACGCTGTACAATTTTGAGTAGACAAACAAAATGGAGCAAACCTAGCACTGGGAAATTTTACAGGGACCCTCAGCTCCCCAAGATCTATCGAATGAGGCCGGCGCTGAAGCTCTCCTCCGCAGAGAACTGGCGCAACAGTCCCGTGAGCACACCTTAAATTATTTATTAAAAAGTTCCTGTGTTCTCCCCCTGTAGTATTGAAAATAGTATCGAGTGCAGAGGTGGACAGTAACGAACATGTACTTAAGTACAGTTTTTGAGTATCTGTACTTCACTTGAGTAGTCTTTTTTTGGAAACTTATAACTTTCACTTCACTACATTTGAAAAACAAACTCGCACTTTTCACTTCACTACATTTCTATCAAGGGTCTCGTTACTCGTTACCTTCAGTTCTGAAAGTGGGTGTTATTGTCTCACTTTTCTGAAACGTGATTGGTTTGATGACAGCCTATCAGAAATCACCAGTAGTGTTACGTCACGTCTGTACACCGTAACACTGCAACGCCAGCATTTCTTAAACACGGTGGTGGGAGAATGGACGGAGACAGAGACACACCCCATAATCACACACTACATAGACACACACACACTACATAAACACACACCCCATAAACATACAATAAATAAACACACACTACAAAAATACACAATACATATTCACACACTGCTACAACACACAATACATATTCACACACTGCAAAAACACACAATACATATTCACACACTGCAAAAACACACAATACATAAACACACACCACAAAAACAGACCCCATAAACACACACGCACTACATAAACACACACTACATACACACACACCTCATAAACACACACTATGTAAACACACACACACTACATAAACACACACTACATACACACGCACCCCCTAAACACACACTACAAAAACACAACCCATAAACACACACTACATACACACACTACATAAACCCACACTACAATAACACAACCCATAAACACACACTACATACACACACGCACTACATAAACACACACTACATACACACACACACTACATAAACACACACTATATGAACACACACTACGAAAACAAAACCCATAAACACACACTACATACACACACACTACATAAACACACCCCATAAACACACAATACATAAACCCACACTACATACACACACCCCATAAATGCACAATACCTAAAACCACACTACATAAACACACACTACATAAACACACACCCCATAAACACACACTACATACACACACGCACTACATAAACACACACTACAAAAACAAAACCCATAAACAAACATTACATACACACACCCCATAAACACACAATACATAAACACAGATGATGGAGCACTGAGACACAGATGGGGCAGAAGAAGGACTGAGATGAAGCTCGGGCCTCGCTGGAGCAGAAGGGTCCCAGGGTGCATCTGCTGCCAAACTGAGGGGGTCCTCGAGAGCGAGCGGGCCATGGGTCAACTGCTGGAACAGTCGGCCCTTAGGTTCAGTGGCTGTCAATCAAATTGCTGTTTTACCTGCAGCTGGACTTTCGCTCTCACAGGAAACACAAATTTCTGTTAAAGGGCCTGTATCCAACATTTTCACAGTCTTTCATTTTCCTCTGACGACACTTGTGTGGTTTTATGAACTGAAAAAAATTCTGTGCTTCTGTGAACAGGCTGTTTGTTGTTCCTGCACCTCCAGGACTGAAACGGAAGTGAGGAGATGAGAAGGCAAGTGGAATCGAACTGCTGAAGGCAGAACAGGCAGATACAGCATATGTACATGCATTGATGTTTATGACCACAAAAACAGTCTATTTCTGCAGGAAAACAGCACTTTTCTGAAAAGAAAAGAAACAAGGAAAGTGTGTTTTCCCTATATATAAGGAACACAGCTGAGTGAAATACAGACATAAATGGTAGTCTTTCACCGGACGGAGAAATGAACGATTTTGAAGAGTGGGGGGACATGTCCACCCCTGCTATAATGGCTCCGATGCCCATGCTAATCAGCCAACATTAGGTTTATCAAAATAGGCTTATCATGAATCATGCTTTGTCGGTTAGCTTACAGGGAGAATGGAGCTATATCTAGTCTTTTGCTGGCCAGATGATCATATGGCTAAAATACTGCTGAATTTTATTATTAGTATGCATGATTTCTTCTTTGTTTAAGCTAATTCAAGCTTTTCTATTTTGGGGCTTTTTCATGATTTGTATTTACACTTATATTTTTGTTTTTCATTCATATTGTCACGGTTACTGGCTTAAACCAGGGTGTTGAAGGCACAGGCGCAGGTAGACATCATGATTTTGAAGATTTTAT
>JBBJLS010000002.1:82510-93901 GCA_037577275.1 Bryconaethiops microstoma
ACACACACACACACACACACACACACACACACACACACACACACACACACACACACACACACACACACATATATAGAAAAAGCACACACACACACACACACACACAGAAACACACACAGACACACGCACACACACACACACAAACATACCAGATGAAGCCCAGAACACACACTCGTGCTGTGTTCATTACTCTGCTGCAGGGGGTTAATTCAGAACCCTGAAAGGTACAAATCTGCTGTGTTTTCTCGGAAACTCTCACTAATGAAAATGCATCGACTCTGTGAGAACGTTATGATGCAGAAAGCGATGAAGAACCGCTTCTAATAGAACAACAGTCTGAAGTAATCTATCAAACACACTGTCTCATTAATCAGGTTCCTGTGCGGCGGAGGCGCTTATTCGCCGCTCATGAAACGAGCGCTCAATTATTACACAGGAAATCATTCGCTATTGACCACCTTCTCTCATGCTGGTTTAGCTTCTTCACCTTTCATTTTTTTATTTTTTCAACAGGGAAAATGCTAAACGTGCCTTATTTCTTAATCTTTTTACTCAGACTTCAGGGAAAACTTATCTTAAAGTTCCCTCTTATCTTACTCTCTGGGCCATGTGGTTCATTTATGGAAACTACAAAGAACAAAAACTTTAAAAAAAATTAATAAAAATTAAGCTGCAACCAATTTTGAAAAAAATGTTTTTGTGATGTTACAAAAATTATTAATTAGCGCTCCAATATATATATATATATATATATATATTTAATTTTGTAGATTTATTGTATTTTGGTTTTGGTTTGAGGTGCAGCTGCGTTAGACCTAAAATAAAAGAGACGACACTTCTGACTCTTTGAAAAGAATGTTCTGTGAACGTTGTGTTTTTTCTAGAGAAGTGAATTCTCAAGTGTGTGGTTTAAGATATTTCATGTAGCCGAGTACAAAACTCAGACCGTAACAGTATTTTTAGAAATTTTCTAAATAATAATGTGTACAATAGCACAGTACAACTAAAAGAGAACACTTTCTGCTAATGATAGAATACAATTTACAGTTATTTGCTGAATTTAAGATACTGGGAATATACAATAAAACATAATATTAAATGTATAACTTTTGTACTGGCTTCATTTGAGCAGGGATGTGACACTTTTTCACCTAGTTGTACTTTGTGACACAAAACATTTAAAACAGTATCCAGTAAACCATGGGCTGCGATACAGCAGCATTAATAATTACCTGGGACACCGTGGGAGTAAATCTCCAATAATATTGCAGGCCTCCTTCTCCTCCAGGGCGGGGCACTCTTTCCCTTGGCCAATTGCAGGCTGTGTTATGGCTCGGCTCCTGACCCGGTAACCGGGAGACAAGTCGGCCGCTCGGCAGGTCTTTGAGCACGGACTCCATGATGACCACTCAGACATTTGGCAGTGTCTGGGCATCACGCAGGACTGGAACATCCCGGGGCTGTCATCCTGAGTGCACAGACTGGGGAGGAAAACAAATCAGAAGAGCATAAAACACCCAGACCTGGACTGGTTTACACTGGGAGAGGTTGGGTCATATGAGGTCTGGAAAAAAGGGGAAAAAAAAAATAAAATTTAAAAATGAAGAAGAAGTGACTAGAGAGCTCCATCTCCTTTTTGGAGGCTTGGCCTGATTGGTCAAAAGGCTGTTTAGGAATGAAAACCCTGAGCCGAACCTGCCCAGGATCAACAGTTGCCATGGTGATCCACTAGAGTGAGAAAAACTACCGAGTCAGATTCACACTGAATTCAAAAATTACTGTAAAAAATTCACACACAGTAAATTCATAATGTAAAAATTATTTCACAATTATTACTGTGAGACTGTAAATGCAGATTCATACTGGATTAATTTGACTAGAGAATCATACTGGATTAAAATCACTGCGCACTTATTACTCTCAAACTTTAAAACCGCACACCATGCAGATTCGTACCAGGTTAAAATCACTCCACAGCTGATTCATGCTGAATTTAATTCACTCCACAATTAATACTGTCAGACTGTAACACTACACACACTGCTTACTCATAATGGATTCACACCAAGAGCAACAACCTACAAAAACTACCTCTGAATATGGGATATATAAGTACAGTAATATATATATATATATATAAAAATATGTATGTATGTATAAATGAATTATGAAGGTTATGTAACACATGAGCCCTTTAAAAAATGCCTTAGTAGGTACAAAAAAGATCTTGATCCTCAGAAAAGAGCAAATCTGATATTCTGAGACATAATCTGAGAAAGGAGTGGACGTCTCTATTGTCTGACATTTGATGAGGAGAGATAAAGACGGCGGCTGAAAGCGTGACTGATGGGCAGCCGCGTCGTGGGAGCTGCTGCGGAAGAAGCACAAAAGCAGAAAGTGACATTCTTTCAGTCCCACACTGAACACTTTACTCATGAGTGCCAATTAATCTCTGGTAACAAAAAAAAAACAGGAAGAAACAATACGGAGATTTCGCAGGGAGCTGAAATCGAAGAAAAATGACGTGAGAACATCTACAAACATCTTAAACTTAAAGAACCATAATCATCTCAGCCTTTTGCAAAAGATACCAGGCCCCTGCTGGAGGGACAGGAGTATTCAAAACAGAAGACGCAACACTGTACGTAATTACAGCCTTGACTGTAAAAATTTGCACAGTTTAATTACCTACTGTATGTATATCAAACTGCACACATTCCTGTTTGTGTGATTTGACTTGGTAATTAGACTGTAATTGGACAAACAGCACAAACTGAACTCAGGTGGGAAATTCTTACTCATCTCGCTGCATTTCATTAAGCCTGCACTTAGGATTCATAAATGAATATGTTAATTATGCACCTCAAATGGGCTGTTTCACTGTGGATGAGAGTCGTGGCTTCACTCATTCTGCAGGACCTGCTGACAGTCAGTCAAAACTCATCCGGCGAGAGACATGTGGAAAAAAACACACATCCGGAAGAACTAGCAGAAAAACTATCAATTCGCTTCTCAGTTTTAGTGGGGGAAAAAGTACTAAAGCGAGTCCCGAAGCTGACTGACGTTTTTGATGCAGCTGAGAAAAACAAGAGAACCACAACATTCTGGTCTAGATTTAGTCTGTGCTTGTGGAATCTTAAAATTATTCACAATTATTACTGTGAGACAAATGCTTACTGTAAAAACACACTGCGGCAGTAATAACTGTGAAGTGATTTTAATCCAGTATGAATCTCCAGTGTGTGTAGTTTTACAGTCTGACAGTAATAATTGTGAAGTGATTTTAATCCAGTATGAATCTCCAGTGTGTGTAGTTTTACAGTCTGACAGTAATAACTGTGTAGTGATTTTAATCCAGTATGAATCTCCAGTGTGTGTAGTTTTACAGTCTGACAGTAATAATTGTGTAGTGATTTTAATCCAGAATGAATCTCCAGTCAATTTAATCCCGTACGAACCTGCAGTGTGTGTAGATTTACAGTCCCACAGTAATAACTGTGGAATCATTTTAATCGACATGACAAGCACAGGCTAAATCTAGACCAGAATGTTGTGGTTCTCTTGTTTTTCTCAGTCTCATTAAAAACATCCGTCAGTTTTGAGACTCGTTTTAGTACCTTTTCCCCACTAAAACAGAGAAGCGAGTTGATTGCTCTTCTGCTGTGCTGGATGTGTGTTTTTTGACGGTTTTGACAGACCGTCAGCAGGTCTTGCAGAATGAGTGAAGCCGTAACTCTCATCCACAATGAAACAACCCACTTACGGCGCATAATTAACATAACTTGCTTCTCTTTTTTTGGTGGGGAAAATGTACTAAAGCGATTCCTGAAACTGACTAATGAGGCTAAGGAGGCTGAGAAAAACAAGAGAACCACAAAATTCTGGTCTAGATTTAGCCTGTGCTTGTCATGTCAATTACAATTATTCCACAGTTATTACTGTGGGACTGTAAATCTACACACACTGCAGGTTCCTGCTGGATTTGGCCTGTGCTTGTAGTGTCTACTTGGCTGTTTTTTCTACATCTGGTAAGCCAGCTTGAGTTTCATCTGTTCCTTAAACTGCTAAACTGTTGTACTGCTATTCTGCTGTCCACTTTGACTTCTTTTGTTCTAGATTGCTACTTTGTTGCTACTTTGTTCTACTACGGAACCTTCACTGGCTCCTGTGGCCACGCGCCGTAAGTTCAAGACCTTAACTCTTCAAGGACAAGAACGGACTTGTACCTCTTTACCTATCAGCACTAATCAAGCAGCCTCACTTCTCGTCCTCTCAGAGCTTCAAGCACTTCTCGTCTTGAACGTCCGTCGCTCAAAAGAGGAAGAAGACATGCATCAAGACTCTTTTCAGTCTTGGCCCCACAGTGGTGGAACGAACTCCTTCTTCCGATCAGATCTACGGAGTCCCTCTCTTTCTTCAAGCGTCATCTGAAGACCCACCTCTTCAAAGAGCACCATGGGGACTAACTAGGCCTCTCAATTATCTCTTATTCAACTTTTCTTATATATTTATAGCAACTATTTCCATATATTTATCCTCTTAACTGTTTTTCCTTACTTGTGTATTAGCCTCTGTCTTTTTTCTTTCTGACAGGGTTTGTCAAGTTGTGTAACATAAATAGCAGTAACTTGGTTAAAAGCAGGTGTCTAGTTCTACAGGTACGAAGAACAGATGTAAACTCTGTCACAGCTGTGCTGAGAATAGTACAACACACAAATAATGTGCCTCGGGAGCGTATTTACATGGTGGATGTTTCTAATAAAGTGGCCAGTAAGTCAAAGTACAAGGTAGGTGTTTCCTCAGCACTCTCTGATCTCCTGAATTGACTTCCACTGAAAGCATATAGAAGATTTTGGAATTACGAGCTCATCGGAGGGACCTTAATGACCTTAAAGAGTTGAAGAAAGTTTGACAAAATCAGGCCAAAAGCTATTCACAAGATACAAAAAGTCTCAAAGTTGTATCAAAGCTTCGCAACAAAGTCGTATGTGAACAACCTTTCCTTTCAGTTTCAGTTTATGTTTATCTTCATGAATACATACTTTTTTTGTTCATATTTATGAGAATAAAGCCTACAGAAATGATGTGTGTGAAGTTGATATGGATATTTGTACTGGAAGCTTATTAAATAACAAAAAAAAGTGAATATTTGTTGAAAAATCTTTACCTTGTCGACCCTAAGACACGATGATGGAGCTCAGGCTTTGAAATTTCAGGAGGATGAAAGAACGACCTCATCAGGAGGGCGGATTGCCGATGGGACGGTGTGTTTGTGTTTGTCAGACCGAGAATAAAGTAAATCTGGCACTGGGATTAAGACAGGATGATCCCTCATGATCGGGCTCTTCCACATTTCCCTTTCATACCACATCAAAAAGCGTTCGCTCCGGAGACGAATCCGGCTTAGTTCTCAAGTCAATTACTCCCGATCGCGCCCACGTCTCCGAGCGCCAAGCAGACGCAGCTCCTCACGTGGCTCCTGACTGCGTGTTAAACAACCCAGAGATGAAGGAGGGTCACGCGTACGGCCACAGCGCTCGCAAGACTAATCTGCCGCATTCGAATGGAAATGAGGGGGAGGGCAGAGAAAAGGACGCTGGACGCCTCTGACGGTGAATTGATAGTTCGCAGGAGAACTGCCTTCACTGCATCTGCTATTTCTGCAGCTTTCATTATCCTTCATCTGCAGGAAATCCATACCGACAGCGAGGGGAAGAATAAAGCTGTGGAACTGAAACGTCAACAAAGGCCAAAGGGCATGGATTTTAATCACATGTTGACCTGCACTGGACAACTGATAAAACAGACCAACAGAACACTTTCTTTAAAAACCGTCCAGAGAGAGGAAGTACAAAGGTAGGGGTTTCAAATAAAGTGACCAGATTAAAATAAAGTGGCCAGAGTAGAATAAAGTGGCCAATGAATGGAAGTACATGTATGTGTTTTCAATAAAGTGGCCAGTGACTGAATGCAGAAGACCAATGTTTTCAATGAAGTGGCCAGTTTCCAAAAAGTGGCCAGTGAATGGACACAAAAAGTAGGTGTGTCTTATAAAATGGGCAGTTAGTGGAAATACAAGGTAGGTTTTTCCAAAAATGTTGCCAGTGAATGGAAGTACAGGTACGTATTTCCAATAAAGTATCCAGTGAGGTAGGTGTGTTCAGTAAAGTGTCCAGTGAGTGGAAGCACAAAGCAGCACATTGTTTATCTTTGGTAACAGCAAAAAAAAAATCTCACCAAGCTTCTCAAAACTGAATTTAAAACCAGAGAAAACAATTCTTCTCATAGTTTATACACATTGAACTCAGCCGTCTGAAACACATTAAAAAGTCTGCTTAGTTGGTTAATTAGCGCGCTGAGGCTAGCCAGGGGCCTATTATGCATTCTTAGTAAACAGTGCTGTCCTCATTGTCCCCTCATCCCTTTATCCTTCAAGTGCAATTTTAGCTGAATTTCCAAGTCCTGAGATGAAGTTGGCTGTAGGAGGGGCATGTTTAAAGATAATTAGATTGATTTTTGTAAATTTCTGCATAACAATGTGGTTAAGATGTGAAGAAAATGGGTTTAGTGAGAAACTCACAATCAGACTCGGTCACAATAGTGGTGAATAAAACCAGGCGTCTCCCTCACATGAAATGGTTATGGTCGTGCCAGACACGTTCTACGAGAGTTTTGAGAAGATTTTTGTTCCTAAAACTAAACGCATTCATGGTGGAGGGATACATGAGCCAAAATAGTCCCCAAAGAAAAGTGGTTTAGTTCAGATTCACTATTTTACCATTATCAACATCCATATAAACACTAAGAGAGATGTGGAGCTTCATTGGGGGGGCGACAGTGAATAAAACGGCTGGTTGTGTTGGTGATGTCTGGTTCCATTCACCTCCACTGTAAAGAAATTACAGTATCAACCGTTTCATAGCAAACCAACTCTGAATCAGCCTGTTTCTCAAACACTGAATTCTGATAAAATTATGGAAACACTGGTGGAGATCCTTCTCACAAACGGTACAGAAACACGGGGCAGAACACACATTTCTTCAAATTAGACTTTCAACTCACCTCAGCATGGCGTTCTTCCCATCTCCAGCCATGCAGCGAACCTGTCGCATCTGATATCCGATCTCTATCTCCAGAGTCTTGGTTGAGTGGTGGTGTTGATGATGATGGTGATGGAGTTGGTGGTAATGGTTCTGGTTGTTCTCAACGTGCCTTTTGACTGTGTTCTTCTCGGTATCTGCGTTGAAGTCCAGCGTGGTCCTCCCATTCAGCCACAGGTCTTTGTGCTGCGGGAGCCTGCACTCGCTCCATGGTCCGACCTTCAGGCTGTACCGATGTTCTCCTTTGTCCATGCAGGCCAGCTGGTGATCGCAGGGTCGCGTTTGGGTCAGATTCGGGCATCCAGACCCTCCGTACATGGGAGTGGCCAACACCTGCCGAGTCCGGTGCTGGAGCCCGACTCCACAAGTCCTGCTGCAGCCTGACCAGGAGGAGAAATCAGACACCACACAGTCCAGAGGGCACGGGATCAGGCAGGCCTGCTCCAGAGCCGGCCGTGGAGAGAAGAACTCGCAGATTCGCTCTGTTACAGTCGTCCCGTTAGCCGTCCGAACACACCCGACTTTACGCCTCTGGACACCGTGCTGAGCGGTCACACACCTGCCGGCACATCAGAAGCAGAAGCAGAATTAGAAACCGACAAATGTACCGACAAACTTACAAACAGAGACACAAATACAAGAACAATATACAATATAATGTTGAGTAAAAATAAAACTTCCCAGAAAATCATCTGAAAATCTTTAATACAATATACACTATGCTCTAAACTCAAAATACTGTGGTCGGTAAGAGAGGCGGATATTGTTAAAATTACTGCTGAAAAAAGAGGGTTTCGTTAACCATGTGACATGTTCTACACTTTTTCCACATTTATATTATGTGTGATGTTGACAGGTTCTGTTTTGCCTTATTGAGCAGATAAAGTTGCTTCAGAGATCATATTTACACTACCACCACTACTTACCCATTCATTTCATAAACTACAGATTTTTATTCTTAAACATTGGAAAGGAAAACGAGTTTCCTTTATAAAATGGAAAGAACAGGTGTGAAGTCTTTATTTTCTGCACCAGACTATGGAGAGTAGATCAATAAGAGTGTCGTAGTGTTGGTGCGCATCGTCTATATGGAAACGCTCATCAGAAGGTCACCTTGATCTCATTACTAAAGTCAACATCTGAAGTACCACAACACTCAGACTTGCAGATTATTGAAGATATTAAACAGGCTTGAAGATCTTAACCAGGCTGCTCATGCAAGATATTTCAGAACTAGAACATCTCAGCAAAGAAATGTAGCAATAAAACTGTAAATAAAGAAAATTAGCAGAAATATGGCATATTTAAGGTCAATGCAGGAGTATTATATGTTTCATTTGTCAGGGGAGGCGAAACTTTTGCATACAGCCATAGGCCAGTTTGACAGGCATGAAATAGTACTGTTGCACAAGGTGATTCGGAGTAAGATGTGAAGAAAAGTAGGGGGCTTTGTCTATTGTATTATAATTATAATCTTGTATTATAATTCTAAATATAATTGTATTAGGAATCTTTTTGTAGGTCAGCAATATGACTGTCATGGAGGCAGACAAGAACACACCCCAACCACGGTTAGGCCAGTGTAGCGCAGTGGAAGAACCCAATCGCCCGCACCTTGCTCTGAGAACGCTCCACAAAGATCCCCACTGGGAACCAACGTTCTCACACACACAGTAGGTATATAAACCAAGAGAAAGAGACCAGAGTACTCACGGTACCAGCTGAGATCGGCTGGAGTTGATCTGACATGAGGACTCATGCCGGATCAGCTCCACTGAGTGCCGAGTGTAACCTACTCCCTGTTTATACACCCCGTGACGCGCGTCACTTCCGGTGCCTCATGCCGTCACATGACTGGTGCATGTGACAGTGACATTATGTGGCCAATAAAGGAACTCAAATGATGAACATACTGTAAATTTACATTGAGAAAGGAGGACGGAAAGACCTTGTGCCAGCATGGAAAGACGGCTGATAGGAGGGAATAGACCCCACAGGGGCTCCCACAGCAGGATCTGGCGCATGAGGCGCTTGTGTTCCATCCGTTTTTGGCTATGAAAACTGTTACGAAGTACATATGGAGACTCCAAGATCAGTGGCAGGACACAAACTCCAGAGCTGTAGATGCAGCTGGACAAAGGTTACCTCCACCACAGGCCTGAGAATACATCAGGGCAGGAAAGGCTGTCTGGAGAAGAAGCAACAGCAGGTCAAAGTGTGCAGGACAAAAACAAACCTGTCCTGGCAGAAGAAGACATAGAAATGGGAGAATAACCTGAACCTAGCCCAGCAAAACCAACAATGGATAAAAAGATTAAAGGGCAAAAACAATGGAGACAAAATCTTGAGGACTCTCTGCAGCATCACTCTGAAGAAGCTGGAGCGTATGGGGGAAATGATCTACATCTATGGAGCAGAGCGATTCGGGGCAGTGGAGAGGAAATGAACAGCACCAACAATTCCCACTATGTCAAGGAGGCAGGGGGAAATAGAATGTCTGGTCCAAGAGAGAAGGCAACTGAAGAAGCAATGGAGGACGGAGACAGAGGAGGAGAGAGATGGCATAAACCTGCTGCAAACAGAGATCCAGGTTCAAGACACTGAGGAGAGCTGAAAAGCTTGTGAAGAAGTGTAGGAGGACAGAGAGGACCAAGAGAACTCTTCTACCAAGACCCAAATTTGTGAAAAGTCTCTTCACGTGTGAGAAGAGTGGAATTCTCTCCTTACCGACTGTAGACTTGGAGAAGCATCTGGAAAGGTCCGGTGCAGAAGGCAGATGCCATGAAAAGATTACTCTCCACACTTACATACCTCCAATCCAAAGTGCAGCAGCATGGAGTAGAGAAGAAGTTCGCCTGGAACGATCTGTGGGAGATGGAGAAGTTTATAGCAAGCTTCACCATCAAGGTTGCTTCTGATGTCCTGCCGTTTCACAAAATCTCAGCCAGTGGTGTGGAAAACATCCCACATGCTTGCTCTGCCCATCACCAGCAACACTTAAACACTTAAATCTTGGTGGTTTGTCAGACCAGCCTCTCTTAAGGCCGATACACCTGTTGGCACAAACAGGTGCTGCAGTGGTTGGCCGGAGTGCTGGAGGAGCAACGGACAAGAAAAATTGCCCTCGCTCCCACTTTACCCCAGCGGCCAGCAACAGAATTTGTCTGGGAAGGAGAGGGTCGAGTCAGATGTGCCACAGCTGGCTGGTGCGTGAGATTGGAAGCTGTTGGTGAACCTAGGTCAAAAACGTTTCTTCTCTCCTGAGATTACATTTACCAACCTCAGACCTGACCTTGTACTATAGTGGATCACTGAGCTTACTGTACCATGGGAGGATGCAGTGGAGGAGGCCTAAGGAGCTGAGGTACGGGGAACTGTTTTGCAACGACATTGCTGGAAAACTAAGGTCTGACCAGTCGAGGTAGGCTGCCGGAGGGTTTAGAGCACGACATTAAGGCTGCTTCAGCAGTAAAGAACCTCTGGCTCTGGCTCTAGAGAAAGAACTCTAGCTGGGCCTCAACTGGGTAGATGCCATCTTTGGGATTCACTGCTGAACCCTCTGGAGACGTCATGGGCCTATCAATGAAACGCTGAAGAAGTGGTGTTCTCACTTGATAACCTAGAAAGGCACCATTACTCATCGGACCAGCCCACAGAGTCTAAGAGGCAGGTCTCATGTATGCAATTACAGATATAAACACCTGGTCCTTTTTGACATATAACAGTTAGTAAAGAATTTTGAGAAAATATTTAGTAAATATTAAGTGAGTAACATACAAATGTAGAAAATGTCAGTGTGTTTATAATGCATGTCTGTACCTCAGCAGTTCGTTGGAAGGCAGAGGGCTCAGAGAGCATGGCCCCCACTCTGAAACGTCCCACTCGAACAGGTCCTGGTGCCATTCACACACTTTAAAACAGGAGCGCTGGCTCTCGGGCCGCTCAGCGTGTCTGCAGTTGGAGTGGTGTGTGTTCCAGCCCTCAGAGTGAACACACCACACAGTCCTCGTCTGAACACCGCCGGAACCACACTCCTCCCCCATACACCGGCCCCACTGACCTGCAGAGAGAGAGAGAGAGAGAGAGAGAGAGAGAGAGAACATAAATCTCTAATGGAGTAACATTTACACACTGTAAATATTTTATATACAGGTGTGCAAGAGACTGTTCTCCACATCCCCCATACAAAACACAATCACTGTGTATGGCTGTATGTCTATATGTATCTATATGCATCTATATATATACATATATATATATATATTTTTTTTTTTTTTTTTTTTTTTTTTTC
>JBBJLS010000002.1:124567-161753 GCA_037577275.1 Bryconaethiops microstoma
GGGTCATCTGCAGTACTGGGGCCCCACAGGGAACGGTTCTGGCACCGTTCCTCTTCACCATCTACACTGCAGACTTCACTCATAACTCCACCAACTGCATTCCTGCAGAAGTTTTCTGATGACTCCGCGACAGTCGGCCTCATCACTGATGGGGATAACAAGGAGTACAGAGAACTGATCGAGGACTGTGGATTGGTGCCAGAAAAACTACCTCCAGATCAAAAAACAAGGAGCTGGTGGTAGACTTCCTCAGGCACAAACATCCTCCACTGCAACCACTAAACATCCAAGGCATGGACACTGAGACTGTGGAGAGCTACAAGTACCTTGTTCATCTGAACAATAAACTGGACTGGAATAAACTGGACTGGACTCACAATTCAAATGCTCTCTACAAAAAAGGGCAGAGCAGGCTGTACCTGCTGCAGAGGCTCAAGTCTTTTGGAGTGCGGGGGCCGCTACTGAAGACCTTTTATGACTTTGTGGTGGCCTCAGCCATTTTTTATGATGTGGTCTGCTGGGGCAGCAGCATCTCTGCTGGGGACAGAAAGAGACTGAACAGGCTGATCCCGAGGGCCAGCTCTGTTCTAGAATACCCAGTGGAGGTGGTGAGTGACAGGGGAATGGTGGCTAAGCTGTTGTCCCTGTTGGACAACATCTCCCACCGTATGCAGGAGACTCTGACAGAACTGAGCAGCTCCTTCAGTGGCGGCTGCGGCACCCACGTTGTGGGACGGAGAGATTCCGCAGTTTCCTTCCAACCGCTGTCAGACTCCACAACAAAGACTTTGCAGATGACCACACACACATAGACTAACGAACACACACACACATCCAATACACCACGATAGTTATGTGCAATATTATCTGAGTGCAATATTTCTGATGGAACACGTGCAATTGTTTTGGGTGGAACTATCACTACTGGGCAAAATGTGCAATTTAAAACATGCCATTTCTCTGTTGCATTTCTACTGTAATTTTCAATGCCTGTCATTCCATGGTGTACATGTATGTGTGTGTGTATGTGTGTGTATCTACAGTGTTCTTATATGTCCACTCTCTCTCTCTATATATATATATATACACACACACACACACACACACACACACACACACTCATTGTGTACAAACATATCACTATAAGTTTACAATTAGTCTATATATAGTCTTCATATACATATGTATATATTTTATAATACAGATGTCCATATTTCTATATTGTATAGTGTACATTTTATACTGTACTGTTGGTATAGTATTTTATTTTTATTCTATTTAATTCTATTTTAGTCTATTCTATGCTATTGTTTTCTTAATTTTGTTTTGTCCACTTTCTGCCGTGACAAAGCAAATTTAACACTTTTGGCACTAGTAAAGGTTTATCTTATCTTCTCTAACCTTTTCTTGTGCCCCAGTGCACAAAACAAGCTCCATAAAGACATGGTTGGATGAATTCAGTGTGGAAGAACTTGACCGGACCGCACAGAGCCCTGACCTCAACCCCATCCAACAGCTTTGGGATGAACTGGAGAACTTGAGCAGAGACTGCGAGTCAGGCCTTCTCATCCAACTGCAGTGCCTCAGAAATGCTCTACAAACTGAAAAGGCACAAATTCCCACAAAAGCTCCAAAATCTTGTGGAAAGCCTTCCAAGAAGAGGGGAAGCTCCATATTAAAGTTTATGTATTTGAATACAACGTCATTAAAGTCCCTGCTGGTGTAATGGTCAGGAGTCCCAATACCTTTGTCCATATAGTGTATTTGTAAGTTAAAGTAATTACTGAGCAAAAATGTTATCATGGCAACTGACTGCATACAGAGTAGCTGACATCTAAAATGTTATTGTAATATTGTAATATATTGTAATTGCGATGGTATAAACTGGCAAAAAAGTGGCCATTTATCTTTATGCATTATGTACTAAGCACCAGTTTCAGCCAGTTTGGACGCATCCTGCTCATGTATTATGTACAAGACTTGAGCACAAACCTAAATGCACAAATAATGATTAATGAGCACGAAAAAATGTTAAAAGCACTTCTCGCTTCTTAATGTATATGCAATAAAGGGGTAGGATCTTACAAAACAAGGAAGGACTGCATGATATTGTGCATGATTTCCTAGAGTTTGATTTGGATTTGCATTTTGTCTACCATTTTAAATCAGCTGTAAATTAGTGTCATTGTCTCAAATGCATGCTATAACAATGACAGCAGTCATAACAGCAGGAGACACAAGCCTCAAATTTTGCCATCAAAATAACATCTTCAGATTTCAAAATGTCTTCAGACATTCGCGAATGAGAACATATCAAAATGTTCTGCAATGCAACTGCAATACAAACTTGCAGATTTCGTGACTGTTTACCCATGCTTTTGGGGGGTTGTAGCAGAATTACAGTCATGTAGAATTAATTTTAATGGGAAGGAATTTCATTTACCAGCACTTGGCATCTCATCACTGAACTTGGTTTCCTCTTTTGTTGTAAGCTTATTCACTCCTTCACTATTTTGCTTCGTGTGTTAAACTCTGCACCTCATGAGACACTTTGTAAGTTGGAAATTGATGGAATTGATGGAAACTGACAACTTTGTTATAAGTACTACAATGAGATGGAGCATTACAGTGAATAAAGTGTAAAGAATGAAATTGTTTTCCTTACCGGCTTTCAGTCTGGAAGCACGAGTGCAGACCCACGAGGAAGGGGTTGGTGGAGGCCTGCTCAAACACATGCTTCTCGGTCTGCACCCAGTCTATATCCTGCACCACAGGGGACAGACATCTGATATGTTGGCACACTATTTGAAAATAATATAAAAATTTTTATTTATGTGCAATAAATAATAATCAAAATTTGCACATTTTGTTTTGTCACATAAAGCTACAGGCATATATGGCATTGGTGCTCAAACTGGTCCTTGGGGGACCCTATACAGTCCATGTTTTTGAAGTTTCTATATGTTTTGCAGGTTTTTGGGAGAAAAAAAATCAGGTCTGACCATCTAGGGGTCCTAGAAGACGCTGCTAGATAGAACAAAAAGACAGCTAAACTCAAAGGGTTCCTCACTCTGCACAACTGAACTGGACTAGAACTATGGAATAACACACTCTACACACACACACAATGCACCTTTCTCCTCTTCAACACAGCAGGTAGGAAAGAGAGAAAGTGATAAAGAAAAAAGAGGGAGAGAAAAAGACATTTCAACTCATAGTAAGAAGATAAAAACACCAATTGTTTTATCAAGTAGCTTAATGTAAGAACTTAATGCTTACAACTGAATTGTATCATACACATAATCCTTCTTTCTCCAAACATGATGTGTTGAATTATTTTCATCTGACCAGAGTACACTGTCCCAAAAAAAGTTTTGATTTGTCTAAATGCTTCCTTACAAATTTTGGACAAGTATCTCTTTGCAGCACTTTTTTGCACTTTTACATGTGGTGTTGTGATGACTGCCGTACAGTTCATTGTTTATTGCTGAATAATCTTTGACCATTTCGTGTCTGGCTACCATAGTCTACTTGACACACATACACTAGATGATACACTAGATTACTTCCAGTGAGGGGTCATCTTAATGCCTCAGCATACATAAAATATGGAAAATAAAATTGAAAACATGTATCACTAGTGCCTCAAAAAACATCTTTGTAAGTGCACAAAGCCAAAACAGTGATTCTGATTCTACTCTAGCTGATCAAAGTTCAGTCTAGTGAACTCTCTCATGCTAGTGTTCATTAAAAGCTTAAAGCTTATCAAATATCACATACACTCACAAGCCATCCCTATTGGAGCCTAATATATAAATAAACTGATTATAATTTCAGCATAGCAGTTATGCTTCTCTCTGTTAGGATATAACTTGCTGACTCTTTTTCTGTAGTGCTTTTCTTTCTGATGGTGTGCGTAGAAAAACACATAAATAAGTAAAGAGGTTTGGTTATGTTCATTAATTATTAGGCACATTACTATGCTGCCCACTAAAGGCACTGCAGTACAAACTTATTCTCAGGCCCTGTAAGGTAATTTTGCACACAAAGTCCCATATTCTCTTTCAGGCCTTATGCAAACTAACAGTATTCGGATTGTACAGACACTGATTTGAAATATTTAAATCAAAAACAGCACATCAACATATACACTCCTTCGTTTGAACTTGTATGTGGTGTATGTGGAATACTGAATATCAGACTGTGTGTGCAGAATTTTAGTGTGCCCATGGTGCCAGCTGGTGGTGAGACATCGAGCTTGTTCCAAATAAGTAACTGGATTATGGGTGACTTTAATTTGAAAACTGGTTAGCAAACACTTTCTGACCTTATTTTAACGAGATCAAAACTTTTTATCATATTTAAATCTGTTTGAACATTTGAAGACAAAATGAACCAAAGACAGTTCAACAGACTTCATCCAAAAACATTGGTATTTTTGGGTCAATTATTTTTTTAATCATCAGCTTGAATGTCGTTATTGTTGAAAGATCAATATCCTCTCTTGTAATCTTTTAAATGTGTTGACACTTGAGCTCTATAGCACCACATGCTGGTCAGGGGTGATTAGGTCGGGGCTATTAGGCTATAACATAAAGCATATTTTTAAATGAACACCCGGTTTCAGGTGAACAGAGATTTGGATGGTTCGACATAGGTTAATATGCCAGTTAGCTCTTATGTTTGGCAAAGTCTGTAGAATTAATACTTTTTTGCTTATTATCCAATCACCTTTTAGCAAACTAGGAAAAGAGAGGTATGTTTGGTTATGGCTAATGGCTATTGCTAAAGGTGCTGGTATATCACAGACAAATTCAAAGCTGACGAAGTTGATCAGCTCATTTAACTACCATTTCACCAAAAACATCAAATTCACCACCGCTTAATAGGATATTGTGCATTCTGGGTGTGCTGTATTACTTCTGATAACACAAGTTCTTTTGGTATACATTATGATGATCATCAGGTTAGGCTACCCATTGCTATAAATGGTACCTATTCAGCTGAAATATGTCACACAAAATGTCTTTCTAGGCAGTGGTCAAAACTCAATTTATCCCTTTGAATTTCATATCTAAATCAACTTGATACACTATCCTTCAAAACGCATGGTAAATGACCAATGATAACTGGCATAAGCCAATCAGCCACATTAAAAGCACTGACAGGTGAGGTAAATACCTTGTTACAATGGCACTTGTCAAGGGGTGAGATATATTAGGTGGCAAGTGAACAGTCAATTCTTGAAGATAATGTGTTGGTAGAAGGAAAAAGGATCTGAGTGACTTTGACAAGGGCAAAATTGTGATGGCTTTACAACTGTGTCAGTGCATCTCCAAAACAGTTGGATGCAGTTGTTCACACCTACCAAAAATGGTTCAAAGAAAGACAAATAGTGACCTGACGACTGGGTCATAGGCTTTCAAGGCTTAAAGATTTATGTGGAAGCAAAGACTAACCCGTCTGGTCCAGTCACCAAAAAGAGCTACCATAGCACAAATTGGTGAAAAAGTTAATGCTGGCTGAAGGGATAACCTGGCTGGGCACAGCTGGTTGTCGGCTGTCCCCTGCCATCAGAAGGTTGTGGGTTAGATTCCCAGGACTACTTGTGGCACCTCTGAGGTACCCCTGATTAAGGTACCTTCCCCACACACTGCTCCCTGGATGCTGTGTTCCTGGCTGCCTGCTGCTTCATGTGGTGAATGGGTTAAATGTAGAGAACTATTTTGTTCCGTTCACACTGTGTGCTGTGGTGTGTTCACATCCGACAAATGGTCACTTTACACTTACAAGAACACATGGTGTATTGCAGTCTGCTAAGTACAGTAACCCCTCGCTTATACGCACATCAGCAGTCGCGGTTTCAGTCTCACGCGGACTTTTTCTGAGAACCAAACTAATAATTTTTCGCAGAATCCCCCACACATGCACAGAAAAGGCAGATCTCCACATTTTTTTTGTTGCTTTTGTGACGTCCGGGCCTCGTCCGCCACGCCCCCTCGTCCTCGTGCTGGGTTGCTAAGCACCGCGCCCTAACATAAACCCTGCACAAGGACGAGGGGGAGTGGATGTCACAGCTTTTTTTGAGGCAATATATAAATGTTCACATATTTGTGCTAAATTAGAGAAAAATATAATTTACTAATTTTGTAACAAATATTAACGTAATTCAGCTACATTTCCATGTAAAAATAACTATAAATGTTTTGGTACTGTGACGAGAAACACAAAGAAAGCGCATCTTGGGACGGGGAAATACCGCTGTACTCAGAGGCAGGAGGTTTGAAAGTAGCCAATCCGAGCACGCTATTTATTTCTCCTTGGTGCTAATTGGCTGCTGCCCTGTAATGCATCCCTCACTGTACTCAGAGGTGGGAGGTTTGAAAGTAGCCAATCCGAGCACGTTATTTATTTCTCCTTGGTTGGCTGCTGCCCTGTGACGCAGAGGCATTCCAGAATTTCCCCCTTGGAGTGTCTCGAATGTTCTTGTGATTTTTGTTTTGTTCTTCTTAAAGCCCTGTATTTTTACTACTGTAAATTAAATGAATTTATTACTGTATTTTACTGCTTATACCAAAGAAAACAACAGTGCATAACAAAGAAAATGCATGTGCATTAATTACAGTACAGTCTATACAGGGGTAACATCGGTATTTACATTCTAGTGCTGCAGGAGTTCAGTGTAAACTGTACAGTACGGATACGGTTTTACCTTTACATTTTCTTTAAGGCTAATGAGTTTAAAATGAAATTAAAGTGTTTTGGGAGCATATTCAGGTTTTACACAATGAAAATAGGCATTTTTAGGCACACAACACAACACAACAACGCAGTTTTTCACTATACGAGGGTGCTCTTGGAACGTAACCCCCGCGAAAAGCAGGGGGTTACTGTATAAGTGTCACACGCACCAGGTCACGTGGCGCCAATCGGCGTCGGAAGTGACGTCACGGAGAGTATAAAAACGTGAAGAGTAGGTAGATATGCACACAGTCATTAGAGACCACTCTCTTAATGCTCAGTGTCGCGACAGGTACCGTGAGTACTTCAGGGGTTCGTCCTCTCTCTCTCTCTCCTCTCTCTCTGTGTGCGTGTGAGAACGCGGATTCCTTTGGTGGGAATCCTTACTCCTTAAGGAGCGTTCTCATAGCAAAGTGCGTGGGTTGCCTGCTCTCTCGTTTATATCTGCGATTGGGCCCTTCCCTCACGCTACACCTGGTCTCACAGTAGCGCTTCATTCTTGTCCTTGACACGCCGAATCAGAATCAGAATCAGGTTTATTGGACCAGTATGTGAGTGAACACGTACAACGAATTTGATTCCGGTCGATGGTGTCTCTCAAGCACAACAGTACAAAACAACAACAATATGTAAAGATACGTGTGTACATCTGCCTACACGACACCCATATATCTATTACATTTACATTTACAGCATTTACATTTGTGGCATTTACGGCATTACAGAGCATGCTGCTGCTCCAATAGGCCAATAGACGCGATTCTGATTCTGATTCTCAGCCTAATGAAATTACGTCAGTTGACGCTGTCAGCCGTTCTAGGTGTTAAGTGTAATTTCTTTTTATTGTTTTTATTTTATTTGTTTTTTTAAATGTTCAAAATGCTTTCTTTTAATAAATACAATTTCACAAGCAAGACACTAGCTTAGTTTTTATACATAGCATAAAAGTAAAAAACAATATGCAGTGTTATCTTCATTTTGGATGTCAAAAAGTATTTGCGTCTCCCGGGGTTTTCTCTTTTGTGGAAAACGGGTCCAAATGGCTCTTTGAGTGTTGCCGACTCCTGGTCTATATCACAATACAGTCTTTAATATCACAATACTTACCTGATCACAGCTTATGATATGATTATAATATTTTATGTAAAGGCCGGCATCGATCTCCCATATCCATTTTCTTGTCTTTTACATCCACATGTGATAGTGGGGGAAATGCTGATGGTAAAAAAGTGGAGAACTAAATTGGTTTCCTTTGGGGACTATTTTGCCTCACGATGCCCTGTACATATCCCTCCACCATTAATGAGTTTTAGGACCAAACATTTTTCAAAGCAACGTCTCAGGCATCAGACGGCACAACCATAACCTTTGATCGAATAACTTTCTGTGAGGAGCTTTGAGAGGCAAACATCTGGTTCCATTTACCTTCACTGAGAACAGTTCTAAGCTTCCACAGAATGAAGCATTTCACACCAAACCCACTCTGAACTCCTTTGTTTACACCTTAAACACTAAATTATGAGGAAATTCTGAAAAGTTGGTGGACTGACCCTTTAAGATAGACAGGCCACCTCTAGCCTGGTAGAACATCAAATAAAACTAGTGCAGACCAGACGAGAGAAACGCTGACTGTTGAGTGGCCGGGGATGAGAAACAGTGAGTGTGCGTGTGTGTGTGTGTGTGTGTGTGTGTGTGTGTGTGTGTGTGTGTGTGTGTGTGTGTGTGTTTGTGTTTTTGTTTGTATTTGTGTGCATCTTTGTTCTGGCATGTGTGTGTGTGTTTGCAAGTTATTTGCTTTGGAATGTGTGTATGTGCGTGTGTTTGTGTGTGTGTTGTATTTGTTTGTGTCTATGTGTTCTTGTATTTGAGCATGCGTGTGTTTGTGTGTGTGTGTGTGTGTGTGTGTGTGTGTGTGTGTTTGCGTTTTATGTTGCAACAGGGCCTCCACAGGTTCCAGCTGGAATTCCAGTCAAAGAGAAAACAGCCTCATAAAGAACTCTCTCCTTCCACCTTAAATATTTCATTCCATCTCTCCATGCACACCACAACACACCCTCACACTCAGGATGACTCGGACCTCCAATTTAACAAAATTCACATGCTGACAATAACTGTAACATCCAAATTTTTATTTTTGAATGTTTTTTTCTGATATGTGAAGTCCTCTCCAGAGAACTCACCTAAATACTGCATTTATTCGGGTCATTTAGGGCACGGTTCTTATTTATTTGCTAAATTTAACATTAAATATGCTGGTCCTGGAGATTTTCCTGAGAAGTCTAGTAGAACAACTGCTTGGATCTATTGAACGTCAGAAGGCCCTGATTGAATGGGCAGCGCATGTCTGATGCAGGTTGGAGCTAAACATGGCAGGACAGTAGATCTCCAAGAGGATCAGAGGGTTTAGAGGGTCAGAAAAAACATCTCATTTAATCAAGGGTGCCTAAACATTTGCACATGTTTGCATATTTACTTGAATAAGGCCAGAATTGGTCTCAAGTAGTGGGGACGAGCGTGAAAACACCCATAATCCCTCTTAAACACCCTCAAAGACAGTGTAAAGAGCAGTATAAGGAAGGATGAAGTTATTAGGCTTTTAATATTCGCTCATTATAAATACATTACAATCAATATTTAAAAAATCCATGCATAGAAGGGTGAGATGGGAATCACAATAGAGGTTTTTGCCTCTGTAATTTCAGTAAAAAGGGTTTGGAGGTGGAAAACTGAGCAGGTGTTGCAGCAGCAATCACACTATTGTTCTTCTTAGGTTTTATTATTTATTCTTCTTATTATTGTTATTATTATTATTACAGGTGAACTTTGGCACCACTTATCCTCTGAGCTCATTTCAGTTACTGGCACAGTTCCAAATCTGCCATGTGTGTGGAAGGAGCCAAGAAACAACAAACAACAAAAGTTAATGGACAGAAACACATGGGGAAGTAAACAAGAAGGGAAGACAGTGGCCAGGCAGGGAGGGAAATTACAATATCCTCATATCATCCATGCATATCTGTGTGATATGAATTATATAATTATTTATTATTTTTAAACTACTAAATTGTGTGTATTATGATGTAACAGGCACTGAAACAACACACACACAAACACAGCAGGCAAAGTGCACATGCTTAAACTCATAACCTCCCATACTAACATGCATACAATACTCTCTCTCTCACACACACACACACACACACACACACACACCCACACATACGCATGCATTATTCATTGTTGGGGTTGGCTGCAAGGCTTCTGAGTGAAGACAGTGAGCCCAAGCCTGAAAATCGATTTTCCACTCCAGTGTCGGTGTGTGTGTGTGTGTGTAAGTAAGAATGAAGCATTGATCTCCTGAACGAAAGCACGCCGCTCTGTTTATCACTGCTGTCCAATTACAGTGGAACGCAGGAGGTCACGGACACTGAAATAACCTCAGAAGACTTGAGGTGAAGAGATTTAAACTAGCACAAAGACATAAAGGCATCACTACTCTTCTCATTGTCCCTCCGTCCCAAGGCTGTATCCATGAAGTCAACACTGCGAGGGAACAAATCAGCCGCCAACACCAATGCAACAAAAAAAAGGAAAATTCTTCACTTCTGTAGTTTTAGCTTCCGTAGTTTTTCCGGAGCTATGAGGTTAACAAGTAATGCAAGTGCATGCTAATTAGCAATTAGGCTCTAACTCCAGGCCTAATTTTGTAATCTCTAACAGACTCGTTTATGTGGTTTCTGACTCTGTACAACTCACAGTTATCAATAAAGATGGACTGAAGTAGGCCTACATTAGCATACCCAAAAACAGCAGAAGCCTATTTTATGTCATGGTGTCTTAGGGCTGCACAACACATCGCCCATTAGTCGTCATGCCGACATCAGACTCTGCAATACTGATATCACAGAAGACTGCAATATGCAAATGAGCCTCTAACCAATCAGTGTTTCTGACAGGGTGACCAATCACAGCTCCAGGTAAGTTACTGGGTGATCTGATGATTTCAGGTCTTTGTGTAATCCAACAATTCTCTAATTATTTTAATCTTTAACCATTCAACACCCTGAATGGCTAAGATGTTTTTAAAGGGCTAATACTATACATTTTAATCCCCTTTCAATTTCCACCATGTTTGTGTGGGTTTGTGTACCAAAAGCATAAATCATAATTCATCATAATTCATTACCATTTCCTTGTTTATCCCTCAGAATGAAACATGCTGTTTCTGTTTCTGCACCTTTAAGACTGATATATGTAATTCATCTCTTTTCTTATATGCTGCCCAGTTTTACGGCTCATTCAAAACACACTGCTAAAACACTCCTTAGACCTTCACCATGAATGGGTGGGACTAAAGTGCTGCAGGTTAAATAAGGTGACATATGCAAATATTTAAATTTTGTGACATCACATAAACTGTGAAAATAGGCTATTTTGCAGCTTTTTGCTATATATGGATTGTAGGAGGGGGTGACCATATGTTTTGAAACTTACAGACTTTAAGCCTTCTTAAATCCAGAAAAGTAATGACATGGACTTTTTAGGGTACTGAAATAAAATAGGTAGGTGGATTACATGAAGACCTCGATTCATCAGAACACTCAGTAACTCACCTGGAGCTGTGATTGGCCACCCTGTCAGATACACTAAGATTGGCTGGAGGCTAATTTGCATATTGCAGCCTTCTGTGACATCAGTATGCCTGAAATTGATGTCATGACAGTGATTAATTTACAATATACAGCGCAGTTGAGTAGGGTCTATCATCCAGTTAAGCAGGTTTAAGAGTGTCAGCCTCTGTATAGCAAGGGGCACTCCTCTCTCTGTCCACTTTGCTCAGATAGGTTGCAGCCAGATCCCTATTGTTGATGATGGACAGTGGATTCCATAAAAGAAGGTGAATGAGAGGCGCTCAGAAGATCTCACAGCTTTGCAAGTCCATACAGGGCTGTCACCATACAAGTGTTTGGATTTTATAGTGAAACAGCTGGTCAGTGATAATGAAATGCCAAGAAGAGCTTATCAAGACCTCATTTATTACTACGCACTGTCATCATCCACCCTGATGTACCATAGATGTGTTCAGTGTGGTGTGTTGAGCATATGTGATGGGATGTCTTCTTACTGGCAAGTATAAAAACAGTGCCATTCAGCTCCGGTCACCCTGCAGAGATACTGTATATAAAAGGAGGAGAGCAGATGCCTGGGCTTGGGCGGACGCCAGGGCTGAAACGAGGCCTTCTGTATATTATTACAGCAAGAGTGCAGGCTCAGGCAGCACAGAGGAAACCAATACTGCTGATTTCCAAGAGCCCTTTGATCCTGGTGGGTGTTACCTCACAAAAAATATACTGCAGATGCATTTTTACATCTACTCCAGCGTTCAGAACACTTCTCATTAGTTTCTGGCCTCTTGTTTTGCCCTAATCCCTGCTGTCATCCCACTATTACATACACATCCAGTCAAACGTTTTTGCACACACTGAGATTTTCTACATTTGCATGTTACTTAATATTTGCTAAAAATACACTCAATATTCTTTGCTGACAAATACATTTACAGTATGTTCACCCTTTGAGTTCCTTTATTAACCATCATGATTGGCACACCAAATTATAATTATAATGTGGATCACCAGACAAGTGTTAAATATTTAACGAGCTATTAAGTACACAACTAGTCAATAGGATGTCAGACATGCACAGTTACACATTCTTTCATCCTGCAAAGGAAATTTGTTTTATATTTGACATATTTTTATTTATAGTTGTACACTCAACAATTATCCAGTGTGCAAAAATGTTTGGCTCAGGTTCACACCAAACCTCACACACTCAGTTTCTCACCAAGCCTCCTCTTGCATCCCCCGAAAACCAACTGAGCATTTTGGGTAGAACAGCCATAGACAGCAGCAATCGATGTGTTTCTAAATTTTAAAAGCTTTTCACTCGAAATCCATAATTCAACAGCATTCCCGGCTGTGATCTGAGTTCTTCAAAGAAGAACTATAGAGACTCTTATGGAAGAAAGAAACAGAGAGGGTCATCAAGGTTAGTACTGATACACTGCATAAGCCCCGCCCTTATCACCACCCACTTTATTCTGACAGGCTGGCGAATTCCATGAAAGAAGTGGAATGGGAGGGGCTCCGAAGGTCTCACAGCTTTGCATGGCTTTACAGGTTTGTTATGATACAAGAATTTGGATTACAATGTTGGTACCATCTGTCAAAATGTTCATTAACATACTTTGACATACACTATATTGCCAAAAGTATTCACTCACCTATCGAAATAATTAAATTCAGGTGTTTCAATCACTTCCATGGCCACAGGTGTATAACTTCAAACACCTAGGCATGCAGATGCTTCTACAAACATTTGTGAAAGAATGGGTTGCTCTCAGGAGCTCAGAGAATTCCAGCGTGGTATTGTGATAGGATACCATCTGTGAAACAAGTCCATTCATGAAATTTTCTCGCTACTAAATATTCCACAGTCAACTGTCAGTGGTATTGTAACAAAGTGGCAGTGATTGGGAACGACAGCAACTCAGCCACGAAGTGGTGCCACGTAAACTGACGGAGCGTGGTCAGCGGATGCTGAGGCGCATGGTGCGCAGAGGTCGCCGACTTTCTGCAGAGTCAATGCTGCAGACCTCCAAACTTCATGTGGTCTTCAGAATAGTTCAAGAACAGTGTATAGAGCTTCATGGAATGGGTTTCCATGGTCGAGCAGCTATATCCAAGCCATACATCACCAAGTACAATGCAAAGCGTCGGATGCAGTGGGTGTAAATCACGCCACCACTGGACTCTAGAGCAGTGGAGGCGCATTCTCTGGAGTCATGAGTCATGCTTCCTCATCTGCCGATCTGATGGACGAGTCTGGGATTGGCGGTTGCCAGGAGAACGGTACTTGTCTGACTGTATTGTACCAAGTGTGAAGTTTGGTGGAGGCGGGGTTATGGTGTGGGATTGTTTTTCAGGAGCTGGGCTTGGACCCTTAGTTCCAGTGAATGGACTCTGAATGCTTCAACATACCAAGAGATTTTGGACTTTTTCATGCTCCCAACTTTGTGGAAACAGTTTGGGGACGGCCTTCCTGGTCCAACAAGACTGTGCACCAGTGCACAAAGCATAGTCCGTAAATAATGGAGAAGCGAGTTTGGTGTGGAAGAACTTGACTGGCCTGCACAGAGTCCTGATCTCAACCTGATAGAACAGCTTTGGGATGAATTAGAGTGGAGACTGCGAGCCAGGCCTTCTCATCCAACATCAGTGTCTGACCTCACATATGTGCTTCTGGAAGAATGGTCAAAAATTCCCATAAACACAAACACACTCCTAAACCTTGTTGAGAGCTTGCCCAGAAGAGTTGAAGCTGTTACAGCTGCAAAGGGTGGGCAGACATCATATTAAACCATATGTATTAAGAATGGGATGTCACTTAAGTTCATATGTGTGTAAAGGCAGGTGAGCGAATACTTTTTGTAATATAGTGTACATTGATTCATTTAATCAAAATATTTGGTTTCATTTTTGTTTTGTTTGTTTTGTTTTGTACGCAAAACAATTTGATGGGAGAGCGCCCATTGTCATTTCACACACTGGCCTTCACATTACCACCACGTTTCAGTGTTGGTTTGGTATACCCACCGTTTAATATAGAACTTACATGCTTGCTTACATGAGAGTAAGTTCTCATGTTCAGAATATGTGTACCTTTTTTGAGATTTCACACTTGGTCACGAAGAATGTCATAAGAAGACATTAGCCTGAGAAATTTCCATTAGAACTATGAAAGTGTTCATTTAGGCAAGTCTGATTAGCCTGTAAGACCACAGCAGCATCCTCCACTGCTGAGCTGTAAGATTTTTCCAAGGCTTTATTTTATGATGAGCATTTTACAGGCATTTGAGGATGAAACTGTTGGCAAGGATATTCTTGGTAAACCTTCAGGGTTCTCTAAAGTGAAGAAAGAGCTTTTTTGTGTGTTCTACATGGGCTAACATGAGAGCAAACGGTTCTGTCTATTTCCTCTTCTCAAAATGTACTCAGATGGGGCTTCTTGGCCTGTTCCCACTGAGCAGAAGAAGCACACTCTCAGTAATGCCCTCTGAAGGTAGACGCTCTGCTTCCTTCACATCTTCATGCCTTCCTGTTCAGTTAAAGGCACATGGCGCTCCATGTGTTGGCAGTGGAGCTACACCGCGGAGGTTCCCTGAGGAGAACCGAGTCAAAGTGCTCGCTGCTTTGAAATCAGTTCAACAGATCTGGGTCCGGTTTAATGAAATATAGCTGGGTTACTGCCGTATTTGATTATCAGGGCCCAAAGCATTTAGGGCCATTTATAATGGCCAATTTGAATGGACAGGACTGGATGAAATATTCATTATGTCAGTGAGGGAATATTGCCTTGGACTCTTTTTCCATTCAAGCTCCATGCCAGCTTTTCCTCCCCTCCATCTAACACCCCACCACACACACCCACCCCTGGTGCTAGTGTTTCAAGCAAGTATGCTTCCAAGATTAAATTTCATCAGGGCCATTTAGGGACTGATTATCTTGAAATATTCAGCAGAAATGAGGGAAAGACTTCAGATTTTTAAGGATACTTAGACTGTGGGTCAGTGAAACCCGCTTCCTTTTTACATTTTAAATCAGGTTTCATAATATTTATCTCTGAATTATTATATATATGTTATAACACAGATTGTGAATTTAGTAGTGTGCTTTGTTGAAGTTCCCTTGGCAACAGTTGTGGCCTTTAGTCTTCTTGTTTAAGATGCTTGAAATGTGGGCATGGCTGTATGTAGGTGCCCTGCCCCATTGGAAGGTTAGTGTCGCAGTACCCTCAGATCTCTCCAGAGAAATTCACCCAGGTTTGACTGTGGCCTCTAACTCAGGTACACTGTTACACCTGTCCTCCTGTATCAGCCAGACTTTGTGTTTTGAAACCTTTGCTTCAATGAGTGCTCTCCATTGTGGTTCAAAGTACAGATGGAATTATTGGGTCATGAGTGGAGTCTGGTTTCCTCCAGATGTAAGAGTTCAGTAGAATGGTGTGGTCATGGCCTGAGGGTCCTTTATGTGCTTTGTAGTTTTAGATGTACTGTTCTTTTTACTGAAGAGTGCCTTCTTTTGGTCTCTCCTCCAGGGAGAGTCTCATCACACTTGAGAATGATGGAAGCCACTATGTCCATTAGCACCTTCCAAGCTGCTGGGAATTTTTGATGCCCCAACACGATCCTGTCTCAGAGATCTTCAGTCAATTCCTAGGCCTTGAGGCTTGTTTTCTGCTCAGCTGTGGGAGCTGAATTCACCACAAGTGAAGATAATCATGGCAAAGGAGCATCTCAGGGATGATCAATGTAAATGGGATGCACTTGAGCTCAATTTTGAGTGTCGTAGTGACAAATCCAAATAATCTGTTAATGTGATGTTTCAGGGTTGTTGTGATTTTTCATACATTTACAAACATTTGTGAATACATGTTTGCACTTTTCTTTTTTATGGGGGATGTTCTGAAGATTTATGAAAATTGCATAAATCTACAGAATATTGTATCATACTGCTGGATCTCATTGCAGCCTTTGATCATAAAATATTGCTACATATTATACAACTGGGTCAGGCTCTCGGGAGTGTTCCTCAGGTGGTTCAAGATGTAACTGGAAGGCAGGGATTATCTCTTTGGAAACTTATTAATCAGAGAAAATCATCATGCAGTCCAACAAGGAGTGCCACAAGGACATATTCTTAGTCCCCTTTTGTTCAACCTGTAGAGGCTTCCTCTCAGCCAAATTCATAGCTATGCAGACAACTCCCAGATCTATCCAGCTCTTTCACCAAATGTCCTCAGTCCTACAGACTCAATGTGTTTATGCCTCAAAAAAGTAAATAACTAGATGCAGTAAAATTTTCTATTGTGAAATAAAGTCAAGATGAAGATAATTCTGTTTAGGAACAAAAAAGGAAGATCGCAACTCTGTGCATATTTGGAATCTAGAGCAATACAAACTTCAACCCAGGTCAAAAAACTTGGTGTAAACATGGACAGAGATCTTAGCTTCAGTAACCAAAATAAAGCCATAACTAAAACAGCATTCTGGCATCTTAAAAACGAGCTCTACCTTTAGAGCTTTTGTGTCAAAGCAAGTTTTGGAGAAACTCATCCATGTCTTTATATCCTGCAGGATTAACTCTTGCTCTTCTGTTTGGCCTTCCCAAAAGAATCAGAATCAGAGTCAGAAAACTTTATTGATCCTTGAGGTAATTGCTTATGTTACGACAGAGAAAATAACAATATAAAATATAAAGTCTAAATAAAATCGAATAAGAACTTTGCAGAAAACACACAAAGACCATTAGACAGATTCAAAATGCTGCTGCTAGAGTTCTAATTAAAACCAAGAAAAAGAATATATCAATTAAATATTAAATCTTGATTTTATTGCATGTTTTATGCTTTTCATGTTTAGTAATGCTATAAATAAAGTTCATGTAGACTATTCAGTTATTTTATGCCGTTTAACTTCACATTTTTGACACTTCCAACATTGTGGTTGTATGTAATTGTTATAAATTATCAGGTTCTGTATTTACACGATGTGTTTAAATACAGTAGTGTTTGTGCAGTAGCATCACTAACTATGACTAGGCCTGTTATAGGATGTACAAAATTTTACTTAGAAATAGAATCATAAGTTATTTCTGTTTACTTATGTTAATATTACAAACATTCATGTTTAACATTAAAATACAAATATTAAAAGTTTACTAACATTTATATTCTGAAGCTTATTCATTCATTCATTCACTTTCTGTAACCCGGAACCTGTCCCAGGGTTTACGAGCGCAAAGCAGGGACTCACCCTGGGCGGGGCACTAGCCCACTGCAGGGCAGACACACACACACACACACACACACACACACACTGTTATGTAGTTTAGTGTCATGAAATTTAGGTTTGCCAATGTTAAAATTACAAACATTAGTTATCATTCCACTCATAGATGGACGACCACTAAGCACCTCTGAGGTACCCTTGAGGAAGGTACCATCCCTGCACACTGCTCCCCAGGCGCTGTGTTCCTGGCTGCCCACTGCTTCACTTGCAGCTCGTTTCCACCGCCGCGGTGCCGGTGCCGTGCCGGTGCCCAATCTAGAACTTGTTCTGCATGTTTTGACTGAACATTGACAGGTGCTGGTGCCAAAAAAGCTGGCACCAGCACAGCACCCTGAAGTTGCTGGTCCCAAAGTCGGAACCACACACGTCACAATGGTTATGGGCGGTGCTACCACAGCAACGGCAACTTTAGAGATTTTATTAACAGTGAACGTCAACGTCTCAAAATCAACATCAAAATGACTGATAAATTAGAATAACAGTGGTCTGCCGAAGAGACAAATGTGCTACCTGCAATTTGGGGTTCGACAAAAATACAAGGCGCTGTGCGTACAATTAAAATTTACGAAGAAATAAGAAGAGAGCTGGAGGTGGTGGGGTATACAAGAACAGTAGAACAGATAACTAAGAAACTTAAAAAAATAAAGAAAGAATACAGAGACAACAAAAAAGAACTGGGTAAAAGTGGTGCTGGACGAACGATAGCTAAATCTGGAATTGACATGGATTTCTTGGACAACATAATTGGTAAAAGACCTGCAAATCAACTGACAGTGTCACGGTCACGGATTCTGCACCGGCCTCTTAGGCGTGGCCTCATCTAGCCGGCATTAGAATAATTGGTTTATGCCGGCTAGAATTAACCCTAATTTTTAACCTTTGTTCATTGGTTCTCGATGCTCCCTCCTGTATATTTAAGTTCACCCCATTTTAGTTTTCAGAATGAGATCATACTGTATGTAAGCTCAACTCAGCCCTCCTTTGTACCCTTGCCCTTTTTGACTGGCCCTTGTAACCCTTTGGTTCCTTTGTTTTCTTTAATTAAACCCTCATGCCATGGATGTCTGCATTGGTGCCTCATACCTTTCTCCCCGACGTGACTGCCACGTGACAGACAGGGGCGTTAAACTCAGCAACAGTGATGCTGGATCAAATGTGCGATGACTGCGATCCCAATGCATCATCTGAGCATGGAAAGTTTTCTTATGTTTCTATTAAACTGTCAATTGTTGCTCTTTTATACACAGTAAACATAAACTATTGCTATTATTCATGTTGTGCTGTCTACATAGGCTAACGTTACACACACTTCCAGTTCACTGTTTACCAGCTATTTAAAGCACAGCAGTTTGGTCATCATATGGTAGCAACAGCTGGTTTGTGGTGAAGCACCAGCTAACGTTAATGTGCATGAAATTACAGTGTTTTGGATTAAGTCATTTTTTCTTAGAACCGAACTAATAACAGTTGTGTCCCAATACTTTTGGCAATATAGTTTAGATTAAATAAGTGTGTCCCGATACTTTTCGTACGATAATGTGCATGTCTGTTATTTGCATATATCTTTCCTAAAACTGTTCAACACTCAAATCTCGTAATCATCCTGTGTTATGGTGTTTCGTGTGAAGAAGATGTACCATTAGCGTTATCATCTGTCGATGAACTGCCAGTGCCATCAAAAAGCACTCAAGCAAACACTGTCAGAAAGGGCAAATAACCAGCTCTGTCTTTTATAGCTAAATCCTTGCTTTATAGAAGCCTATGTCTGGGTTTACAATGGAACAACGTAGTGATGCAGCATTGTGTTTTTTTTCCATATTGCTTTGACACCATTGCCCACCGTATGTGCATTCATTGTGGTTTTATTGTCATGCTACCTCAATCACCATTTGGTAGGCTATGCTGTGGTGTAGTGAAGTGATGTTGTGGCTCACGGTTCCTTATTGCGTTTCACTTGCAAGATGTTGATGTATCGCTATGAATGCAGCCGACGCGTTCTGTCACCAACATGGTTATGCTTAAGATTTGCGGCCTGCAACTCTTTTATGATCTGTGCTCTCTCAATTCGGCATCTGAAATAAATAAACCATTACATCAATTGAAATTAATGGTTTTAAATAGCATGAAAATGCGCTCAACACGCAATTAACTTCTAACGTGGAAAACTGATCAGCCGGGTACAATATGGTCAGAGGAAGCGCTTCCAATGAATAACCTATTTCTCATCCAAATTAGTTTGAAGGTAATACCAAAACAAACGTTCTAATAAAAAGGAAAGGCCTGTACTGTTTGGGTTTAAGTGCTTGTGAGTGTATGTGGATTTAGTTTTTATATATGAACAAAGATCAGAAACAGTGAACGCAAAATCCTAAAAACTGCAAGTGAGGTTTAACAACAGATTTCTTTGTAGGAGCGGTTGTTGAATGAGTTTTAATGACTCTGATTTTGGCCTGTCATAATTTGCTAGAACCATTTCATCTGGGTAGTCCTAGGCTATATGTTATGCAAATTAAACTGTAATTTAATTTTATGTTTGTGTTGTCCTTGCTTTGTGTTCTTACAGGAAAAAGGAAGTTGCATCAGCAGGACCTCCTGGAACACATGGAGAAATCAGATGAAAGAAGAGACCGAATGTTCCTTGAGCACGCGAGTCATTCTTAAACAGTATGGAGACCACAAGCAATCCTATATTGGGCCTCATGGGACGAATTGTTACTGCACTGGAAAAAACAGTAATCTTTTTTTCTCTCACACTCACAAACACAGATAGTTATTCACCCTAACAGTCTGTCCAATATACTTAATGCTATTCTGTTTACATATTATTTTTGTTCATAACTCAAACATACATGTAGACACAACAAGCACAAATTGAGATTTCCAATATACACCAACAATCCAATACTTGTTTTTATGTATCAGGTTATTCACTCACTCTGGCAATCTATTTCCACCAATACTGTTTATACTATTTATACTATTATACTATTTATTAATAATCACCAGAAATCTGGACAGTTCATAGTATTTACACGTATTAAAAAGTTTCAAATCTGTTTATTCATTGCTATTCTATTTATTTATTTTATTCTATTTATTACTACGTCTTACTGTGTTTAATGATAAAGTCAAATAATTTTTAAAATGTGTATCGGTCATTCATATTCTGTATTGAAATAGCGCATGAATGCATCTCGGACATCAGCTCCTTCTTGCTGTCCGTGGTCAGGTGAAGCATGTACTGGGGGTTGCATGTTTTCATGCACGTCTGCAAGGTCTTGTGAAATGCGGTCGGATGAACTGAGTGCGAGTGAACATGGGAACTATCGAATCCCACCAATGGCTCGTTCGTGGGTGTGTCCAAACTACAGGCGATGCTCTTCGTCTGAGGAGCCACAACATCTACATCACAAAAAGTTAATAACAAACGATTAACCCCAATCACGGAAGATCGTAACACTATATAAAACCTTATTGGCCTACGCAGGGATCGGCAACTCAAGGCATGCATCATTTTGCAGATCACAAAAAAGTTTCAAGGATCAATCAGACAGGGATTCGACCAAACACTGTCAGATTATCAAAGCTTGGAACCTTCATGGAACGAAAGCGACAACCAGTAGCCCATGTTTTATTAAGCACTTTTCAGCCTAATGTAAGCTGTCTGAAAGAAACCAAACAGCCTAAACAGCCCAGTTAATGTGGATTATCGATGTAGCTGGACCATCTCAGGTAAACTGAGTTTGTTTGTTTTTTCTTTCTTTTGTTTACTGCAGATAGATGCTTTGTTGTATGCAAAACGATGCTAATATATGAATATGCAAGATGAATGTATTTGATTTATGGCTGTCACATCCCTCTGCTGTAAGTTAGCAACGTTGGACAACTAGTTAGTATTGTTTGGCATAATGCCAGCATAATGTATAGTTCATAACGCCAAAAAGTTGCCGACCTCTGGACCTCGGCTATTCTGAAAACAGCCTACCCGTCGTCTGGAATATAATCTCCTTCTGTCATTTATGTTGTTCGTTGTGGCTACATGCAACCACCCTTCAAACTGAAGTTGTAAAAGCTTCATGAGCAAGTTCATAAAAAGCATTGATGGTTTTTATTGATAGTTCCCGTCATGTTCTTTCCCCCGAAAATATGTAAACACGGAACAATATACCAAGCTTTACCCTGTTATAATGTTGCCTCGTGATCTGTGCTCGTAAATAACCAAAGATTCTAGAGCGCTCCGTGAATGTAACCATGATAACATTTTGCTACACAATTTCGGTGCTGAAACCTGTGGAAATGCGTGCCAGTGCTGGTGCCGGTGCTGGACCAGGCCCTGCCTGGTAGAAAAGAGATATTGGTGAATGGGTTAAATGCGGAGCAAGAAATTTATGCTGTTCACACTGTGTCCTGTACTGTGTTCACATATGACAGAAAGGTCACTTTCACTTGGGTTCGAATTCTACCTTCAGCGTATCGCCACTGGGTTTCTGAGCAAGACCCTTAACCCAAGTTGCTTTAGGGAGACCGTCACCTGCAGTTAGGGAATGGAAGTCGCTTTGGATAAAAGTGTCTGCTAAATACCATAAATCTAAATGTTCCTTCTTCATATCTGTACTGGTCACCCATCCTGTGCTGGAGCCGCAGGCTCTGACAGCTCACCGTTAAGCTGTTCCGCCATACGTTCAACCTCCTTGGAGGGAAACTAAGATGAATACATTACTGAGGCAAACATCAGCCCCACTGTACTCATACTATTAACCCTTAAAACACAAGCAGCATGGATCTGTGCTAGTAGCCCAACAAATGGTAAATTGTCATCACAACAGTTCCTTATTTGAAACACCGGTTCTAGACCATTTTACACTGTTTATATTTACTGAAGTCAGAGTTTACTGATACACTAAGGGTTCTAAGGGTTAAACACCATTCAGTACTGTGTACTGAATATGATAATGCGAGAAGATTTATATCCTGCCAGGAAATCAAGGTTGCCTTGGTGACATGTCTGTGAGCTTGTGGTCCTTAAACCATTGGGATTCCACACTGTCTGGGTCAAATAGCTTAAAGCTTAATGCAACCATCGAGATTCATCGCAGCATCCGCCTCATGTTCACATGGCAATGTCACACTTCTGTCAATCGACTGGGAGCATGTAACCCTAGCCGTGTGCTCTTCCACAGCCACGGTGTAGTGGAAATCTTTGATTTTCGGCATCTGTATCTCTGCCGTTCCATTTCCGGGTGTGATTTTCCTTATTAATCCCAAACTGCTGGAGAATAGTAAAAGTGAAAGGCCCCTAATCTTTCCGTCGTTTTTTTTCCCCAGTGCGCACATGGCTCCCTCTGGGGATGTTAATGCAACGTGACACGTTTCACTGTACCTGTTAATCTGCAAAATGATTAAATTAGCCCAAAAACTTCCACAACAATCAGATCTTACAGAACCACGCGGCGTCCGAAGGCCTAAACAGCCCTGAGAATGTGTTCACGTTTTTTTTTACGCTGTTGAATAAATTTGACCTCCGAATTGAGCTCTCCTGCCAGCTGCTCTCTCAGCAACTCTTACAGGTTCGGTTTGAGCAGTGGAAAATTTGATGCACCCCATTACCCACCCCCCCTCCCCCCAACCCGACCCAATTTTTACTCATTAAAACATTCACACAAGCCTCCACCTCTCCAATGCCCCCCCAACACTGATTATTAGCCCAGCTGCCTCCAAGGTGCTTCAATCCATTCTCAGGTGACACCCTGCAAGGAAAAGAGATCAATTATTGTTTAAATAGACGCCAGTCCCAATGTCCAGGGATCGATAGTGGAGATGTATTGCATGGCGGATGCTATTTACTGTACAGAAAAACACTCATTTTTATAAAGGGACGAAGCAAAAGGACCCGGAGCTGCTAAACACTGTGACTAATGCGTGACCCGAGGCTCTCTGGAAATGACTCTAATGAGTTTGAGGCACGAGAATGATGCGAGTCATTGCCGTCGAACACATGGTGCACACTTCCTCGCCTTACGAGGACATGGTTGTTCCACCTAATGTGTGTGTGTGTGTGTGTATGTATAGTAATAAATATAAATAAATATAAATAACATTAATACAGTAAACAGTGGTTTTATGTTTTTGTTTAACCATTTTGTTTAACCATTACATAGGTGCCTGAAACTTTTGCACAGTACTAATATATATATATATATATATATATAGTACTGTGCAAAAGTCTCAGGCACCCATGCAAATTGTTTGAAGTCATTTGTATCAGCGGTGACCTCCTTCTATATAAATTATATGTAGGTAGACAAAAAACTAAAAACAGGCAGTGTGTATCTATATCAGTTCTGTTATCTGTTTGTCTGTGTTTTGTCTTCGGTGCAGTTCTGACCCTTGTGGGAATGCGGCTACACGTTTTGAACAGTTTCTGCTGGGAAATCACATATGGCTTTGCGGAAACCGGGCTCGTTTCCGAACGAAGCCGATGGTATGAAGGAGTGTGGGTTGAAGACTTGAGACTAAATTCATCAAACCATCTCACTCCACAGCTCTGAGGTCAGACGTTTCTGATTACTGGCACTTTTGAAGACACATTCAGGTACTGTTGTACCATTTACCTGATAAAGGAGTAAAGAGTGTTAAATTCAATTTTTAACCTCATTGACCTTCACCACCTGGCAGCTACACCTTTACATATTTTTGTCTTCTCTTTACTTTCTAAAAATGTCATGTAGATACACTACTTGCAATATGAGTAGTTTTATGCAGTTTTTCTACTTTAATTAAATAACTAATTGTCGCCTGCCTAATTGGTCATCGTCTGAGGGTGCCAGAAAGAGATGAATTATTTTAGTTCCCTAAAAATCTTTCGAATGATGCTTCCTAGAATAACTGTATCATACATGCGCTTTGTGATTGTAAAAAAAAAAAAAATAAAAAATTACAAAACTTAAAGAGCCACAAAAGCTTCTTATGAGAGCCCAAAAACTGTTAAAGAACCCTTACTTTTAAAATATTCTTCACACTCACACATCTTGTGGTCCATTTTAAAGGATCATCCAATAACTTTTACATTATGTGGTCTTGAAAAGGTTCTTCATACTCACACCCTTCATTTACAAAGTAGTTCTTTATAGAACCGTGCAATGTGAAGGATTTTAGGAGAGTTTTAACTTGGTGAAAAAGCATTACATTTTATGAAGGAACCTTTAAAAGGTTCTACATACTCACATATCCTAAGGTTCTTCAATGAGCCAAAGTGGTTCTTCTAAGGTAATGAAAGAGCAGATTTCTGAAAACGTTAGAAATGTGGTCATTTAGCTCAGTCTCACACTTTCAGTATGAAAAATGCTCTTAAGGTAAGATAAGAAGATGCAGGATGCTGGTACACATTAGTGCAGCTAAATTCACCCACAGAACATCAGGTTAGTTTAATCCTGAGGAACAGGTTGATATTCCTCATTACAGATTCTCTCCAGATCCCCCAGGATCTTTTTTTCTGGACTCTGCTCTTCAGCTTGAATCACTCAGGTGAAAACCCCACAGATCCTCAACCATATTTTTACTGGGGCAAGCTCCTTTACTTATAATCCTTCATTTTACACCAAACCAAACTTGAATGTTTGTTCTGAAAAAGCTATGACTTTATTCTCTCTGATGATGGATCCTGGTTTCAGTGAAAGTTTCTGCACGATCAAGTCATATCCAGGTAAAAATTGATGTTTGATGAATGTAAAGGCTTCCTTCTGGTGCACCCTCCAGTTTTTTGGCTTGGAGCTGGTGTTTAATTATTGGTTTGAAGACATCAAATGCATGTTCTACACATTTCTACACATTTTTTTTCTACCCATTTTTCTACCTCTCTACCCATCCCCCCCTCAATATGTGTGATAGTAAACCAAACAGTAAACAACTCCGGTAGTTTTAAACCTCTTAATTACTGTTCTAATCACACTGAACAATTTTCAGGCTTCTAACTACTTTTTAGAAAGCCCTGACTTATGAAGCTTGACACACTTTTGTCTCATTTCCTCAGTGTGTTCTCTTATCTTCTGAGGGAATTTCACCTTATATTTATTCCCCAGTGTCATATATGGCCACTTAAAAGTTCACTCAGATGGACTTTTAAAGTAAGTCAGGACCTTTCGAGTTCTGATCTCTTCATTGTGGTGGTGAAGGGAGTCAGACATCTCCAACATAAATGTGTATCTTCTGAGTGTTTATATGGAATGATGATGTTAAATTGGCTGTGAGGAACTGAAAGAGGGGACCCATCACTCTTGTGTCAACAAAGGTCAGCAAAACAGCAAAAACGCAAGAAGCAAACAGTTTCATGAATTAATATGAGTGACTGTGGGACATGTATTAATAAAAAATAATAAGATGTAAACGTTGCTTGCTGTTAGGCTGAAATATTCAGGTTAACCAGAGGAAAATGTTGAATCTAGTGTTAGAGGTTGAGTCAGAAGGAGATGGCTGTGAGAGGCTTGCTATGAGCAGGTAAGGAGTCCAGAACCTCTTTAGACTCTGTTTTGACTTGAACCCAAACCTCCCTGGACTCTGTCTTTACTTGGACTTGAATCTCTTTGGAATCATTCTTGAGTTGGACTTGAACCTTCTTGGACTCAACCTTTACTGGGACTCAAACCTCTTTGGACTTGGTCTTGACTAGTCCTAGACTTGGGCTTGGCGTTGATTCGACAAAGGCAGTCTTGACTACAGCTCTGTCATTTACTGTCATATGTGGCAAAATCAATAGACAACAAGACAAGTCCAAATACCAACAAGCCCACGATGAATCAGAGAGTCCAAGACAAGTCTGAGACCACAGAAAAAAGCATCTTGACTCCCACAGTCCTGTTTAAACATTGCACTCTACATTTACGGCATTTATCAGACGCTTTTATCCAAAGCGACTTCCATTCCCTAACTACAGGGGACAGTCTCCCTGGAGGTAGGATTCGAACCCCTCTTGGTCCAGAGGCAAGTATCCTACCACTAGGCCACCACCACTCTATACTGAGGCCACAGTTTCTCATCGGACTGATGTTTTTATCAGTGTTGTGTCCAGCTTCCCCCAGCAGAAAAGCCTTTGTAAAGGGGGCAGGGACAGGTCAGCTGACATTGCAAGGCTCTGACACATGACCCGGATCGTTTTGTCTGTGTGAAGATCCCAGTATGAGACAGTAATTTGTACGATTGTTGACACAAAGTGTTTTTTTCTTTCATGTCCGACGTCCTGTCAGTGTGATCAGAGCTCCGCCCGGATGTTCTGGGCAGCTCCACCGGAGTGATTTATGATGTTGTCCGACACGAGCGAAGTCAAGATGCACTAATAATATCTTCAGTTTCTGCTTCCGTAAGACGCTAATGTTCATGAGCTTCACACTTTCACTCCAAGCGTGATGTTTTTTTCCATGCAAGAAGCAATTTTTTTAATGCGGCCAGACATTTCTGCTTACTGGTCGCGTTTTGTTCCTCCTTCCTTGAATAGATTTGCTTGGGTGCAGATGTGTCAGGTAATTTTTTTCTTCATCCCCCCCCACCCCCTTACTGCGTTCTGTCCAGGCTTAAAATGACAAGGTGACCCCTCGATATTTTGTAAGGACAAAGACTTCAGCCATGCTGCTCTACTGTTCACACTTTCTGCGTTTGAATTGAGAAAGGGGGGATTGGGTGTTGCTGTAGAGGGACTGGAAGAGGGACCGGTTTTTTGTTTAAATAAAAGCAGACAAAAGGAGGTAGGACAGACAAACTGTGGGTGAGGAGGACAACTCCTGCACTTTATCAGATTAATTACTTCTTCTTCTCTCTCGCTCACACCTGGATAAAGCCCCAAATGCTCCCATTGTGCATCAGTCAATCTCGACAAGACTTCATGCATTCCTCAAGACCCCAATTTCCCTCGCTTTGGCTCTGATATGAATGTTTGTTTGTGTCTGTCGTGGACATGAAAAGGCATCTATACATGTATATATTTATAAAAATATAATTTTCCTTCCTTTTAGTCTCTGGCCATGCCAGCCTTTCACAGGTGTGTGTTTGATGATAAAATTGCATGAAGGTTTTTCTTTTCTCTCCTTTTTTTCAAGGATAAGTGCACCTCCGGGGTTATTTGCAAGTGTAGATATTAGTAGCCCGAGGAAATTACCTTCCGCTTTTTTTGCCGTCTCGCTTTTAGCTTGGAGGAACAACATGAGCATGCAGGCGCTAAAGTAAAGAAAATAAATGTAACATCTCCTTAAAATGACTGTTCTGGTCTTCTTTAAAAATTATATCCTAAAATGTGACTTTTATGGGCGAAGACAGAAAAATACTGCAAGTCTGGTCCGCACTGCAAGTCTCTTTACGATATGCTAAGTGATGCGCCGGTTTGGATCAGTTAGACTCCTCTAAAGTGTCCCTGGCTGATATTAAAGCAGCGGATGCTACAGGATTAGTCGCCGTAGCCTCCCCGCATCAACCGTGCGCATCCGTATTAGCATCTGGTAATCTACCTGTGTGTGCTGTCAGTTAGAGGAACAGGCAGGGCTTTGATTAGATTTGAAATGCAAAGCACAGCGAGCATACCGGCGAGGAGTGAAATCCACTCTGTTGCTCTTTGCATTAAAAAAAAAACTTTCCTGCATCAACAGCATCTTATTAGTTTTTCTTTACGCACATCTGCCCAAGTATCACGGCTCACAGGGGGGGATCGCCGGCCCCTCCTACTCTGCCAATTAGAATGCAGCCGGTAATCTAATTAATTACCCAGTGTAAATTAGCTCCACCATGTGAGTGTGTCTCTCTGTGTGTGTGTCTGTTTGGTGGGGAATGGTTGGGCTCTCTGGTGTCCCATTAATCAAGACAGGGGGGAGATGAATGTGTGTGTGTGTGTGTGTGTGTGTGTGTGTGTGTGTGTGTGTGTGTGTGTGTGAGAGAGAGTGAAAGATCCTCTGCCTCAGATCAAGTGACTCTTTAAATTCTTCAACTTCAAATCCATCCATTTTTGTATGGTTTGATGGTCTCTGTGCCTGGACATCTACACTGCCATTAAAAATTTGGGAACGTTCCTTCTGAACAACATTTGATTAGGACTCCATCTGAACCGAGTGTAGTCCAATAAGATTCTGTCTGAATCAACTGTAGTCCAATAAGATTCTGTCTGAATCAACTGTAGTCCCATAAGATTCTGTCTGAATCAACTGTAGTCCCATAAGGTTCTCTCTGAATCAACTGTAGTCCCATAAGGTTCTCTCTGAATCAACTGTAGTCCCATAAAATTCAGTCTCTGTAATCCAACCAAAGTCTGTCTGAACCAACTGAAACTGACTGGAGACCCATCTGGACCAACTGTTGTCCCACAAAGTATTTCTGAATCCACTTGCAGTGCACTAACATTCAGTCTGAACCAACTGTAGTTCACAAAGTTCTGTTATAACTGACTCTAGTCCTACAAAATTCTTTCTAAACTGACCGTAGTCCAGCAAAATGCAGTTTTTTTGCCAAATTACAAACTATTTAAGGTAACAAATGCAGGAAGGATAAAATAGAGAGACCAACTAAATCAGCACAGATGTACCATCATAAAATTTGAACCCAGCCAGAGGTTGACTTATTTTTTGAGGAAGAAAATGATTAATAGTTCTGTCTCGACAGGTTCAGACAAACATTTCACAACTCAAAGCTGTGTCAGAGATGTTCGTATAAGAAAAAAAAAACACAGAAATACCTGTCTAACAGAATAGCCAAAAAGAAAAATGACAAAAGAAAATTTTTTTCTTGTATTTCAACATTTTCAAAGCTGTACATCCCCAAACTTTTGACAGGAAGAGTCGAAGAAGAACCAGAAAATAAATAATGTGGTGATGTTCTTATAGACTGACATAGATTCCTTTACCTGTGAACATAACACAGATTGCATCATATGTGCCGTAATATTTTATTAGGATTAGAATTTGATGAAAAGATACTAGCGTGGGTACGTTTGACATTTTTGCCAATTTTTTTTTTTTTTTTAGCAGAAACAGAGCTGAACCTGATGATACAGAAAATAAACTTAAATGTGAATGTAATTTATTATGTATCAATTTAAATTGTGAAGATTTTTTCATACAATAAAAATGAATGTATTTTAAAATGAAATGATACTAGTGTGGGTACATTTGACATTTTTGTCATTTTTTTTGGCAGAAACAAACAGAAAACATATTCAAACCTTATGACATGGAACATACACTGCATGTAAGCATAATTAATTATCTATCAGATTATATAATTCCAGGTAATGAATAGATTTTTGACAGAGACAAACAGACTCAAACATGATGAAACAAACTGAATGTTGTCACTCATGCACGGCTCCAGGGAGAGGGGGGGGGGGGGGGGGGGTGGAAAAAACGGACTTCCACAACCCTCCAACCTTTCTTTAAAACAAAGTACTGCACGAGGGCCAAAACACCAAGATGGGCCGACACAGGGATACAAAAGGGGAAACCAGAAACACACAGGACTAACACAGGAACCAATAAGGACAAACAGACAATCACTTTGACTTAAACACTGGCTCGCTGTGAACACTCACTCGACCGGTGCACACACACAATGTCACAATAAAAGTCAATGACAGGCCAGGGCGGCCTCTAGCAGTTGCTGACCAGGCGTGTTACAAATGTAAACGTAACTTACTATGTATCAAATTGTTTAACTATATAATTAAATTCTGATAATTTTCTCAAATAATACAATGAATGTGTCGAAAAATGAAAATTGATTAAAAGATCCTAGTGGGTACTTTGACCAATTTTTTGACAAACAGAAAACAGACTTGATACAGAAAATACATTGAATGTAAATGTAATTGTGCATCGATTTAATTACGTAATTAAATTCTGATTATTTTCTCACATAGTAAAAATGACAGCAGCTCTTCTGAAGGTCTGAGAGCCAGGAGCACTGATGGAGCTGATTGCTGGTGCTGCGATGTTTGAGCTATTTGCGAGCGAATGGCTCGCTGAATGAAGGTCCTCATTTGCAGAGCGTGTTTTGGCCGTGTTGTTGCTGCTTCTCTGCCTCTGAGCAGTGCTTTCTGTTTTAGAAAATTACTGTTGTTTTTTCGAGTGCAATATAAATGTACTTGGAAAACACAGCATATGCTCCAGTGGCGTGTTGGTGTAAAGGTCAGAGTGGTATGAAATGACCTGCATGGCAGAGTAATTCCCCTCTTTGCTCCCTCTCAGAGCAGAAGCTGTGCTCATGGTCTTCTGGGACTGAACTCTGATCACAAAAGCCTAATAAACCACACAAACACACACACACACACACACACACACACACACACACACACACACACACACACACACACAGCACTACTCTCACTTCAGGAAGACAGGTACTTGTGTCATTTAATTATCTATATACAAGTAACAACATATCCACAATGTACAAACGTGCAAGGTCATCAAAATTTAGCACAGATATTCCTATATGAGCTATAAGTAGTTCATTCAGAATGCAGGAGCACATCTTCAGCCACATTACTATTCTTCTGCACTCCCATCACTGGCTTACAGTATCTGGAAACATAGGTTTTCCCTTAGAGTGTATCAGTATTAAAATATATATGTTTATTAAATATAAACGGTGTAAAACAATCAGAACATACACGTTCATCATTTGCTGCTCTTTTTCTCTGCATCGCCGCTCGGCCGCTCTCCGGACCCCCCTTCCCCCCCTTTGAGAATGGAGACTACCCTGATAGTTCTCCCGGGTTCATAGATCTTGTGTTTTTTCTGTTTGTCTCTAGGACCTAAAACAAAAAAAAAAAATGTAGGCATTTTTGTTCTTTATGGGTATTTACGTGTGACGTTATTATTACACTTTTTTTTTTTTAATCACAACCACTTTGGTTCTACATGACACAGGAACACTAAATAAAGCTCAGCATAATGCCTGACAACTCGAGCACCAACACAAACCGGGGAAACTTCCAAATAAGGAGTTTGGCTGTATGATGACAATTTACCATTTGTTTCGCCGCAGGCATGGATTCATACTGCTCGTGTTCTGTGGGTTAATTTACACTGTCAGAAATGTGGAAGAAGTTCATGCTACACTACTGCTTCACACCCACTGATCAGTATCCTCCAGATGAAATTACTGTTAACAATGAGCTCCCTTTGCAGAGCTCTGGCTGGGTGAGGCTCACTGGATCTCCAGTGTGGGTTCTGGCGAAAGGTTAATCTGCTCAGGGAGTGTGTGCTGGCCGGTTTGTGCCGTGCCTGTGTTTCTCTCAAGGTTTCACACTGTTATTACGGTCGGGCTGATGAAGGAGGCACTGCAGTCCATAACAAGCCACTGCCAGGCTGTGGACATAACACACCAAACCATCACAGATACAGCCCAACTGGCCAGGCTGTGTGAGAGCTTTTTCCCCACTAGCCATCAGACTTCTCAACACACACACACACACACACACACACACACACACACACACACCTGAACTGTGAACTGACTCAGCTTTCCACCTTTGTACTTTACACATCCATATTTTTATATAGCACATGCAGCTACATGCAAAAAACACATCCATTTAACGCTTATTCTTGGACACTGTCTCCGGGTTTTTGTATTTCTCATAGATTAAGAGTGTATTAATTAGTGTGACTGCTTCTGTCTTATTTTTATTATTCTTTATATAACTAAAAAAAGGCACTGCTTCTTGCCCAAGGTCATGCGGAATTTTAGAGCTGCTCGAATGAAAAAACATCCATTGATGTCCCTTCGGTGTGTGTGTGTGTGTGTGTGTGTGTGTGTGTGTGTGTGTATGTATGTATATGTTTTTGATTGTTGATCAGGAGCCGAGTATTGATCTCTTTATGGACCATTAAAATGGTGTCGGTTTTAAAAAATGACTTCATTTAAAAGTCCAAATAACTAAATACATAATAATCTTTTTATAGTACTAATGTGTGTGTAATTTTTCCAAAATCTTTATATGTCTGGAGATTTTTACATTAAAAACAGAAGTTTTAAATGGATTTTGAGTGGTCCAAATAGTTGGTTACATTATAAAAAATTTTTTTCCTAATATTGGCTAGATTTTGCTGGGAAAAAAATATATGAGATACTTGTCCATTTCACATTGTTCAATGCTTTAAGTATTAGAAACAAACAATGAAGAAACAGAAAACCCTCAGGGTTATAAGGGCTAAAGCACTTTATTTTGAGAGTGAGAGCCGGTTTTGTTGTTGCAGCCATGCTTATAAGAGAGATAAGATAAGATAAACCTGTATTAGTCCCACAAGTGAGAAATTTGCTTTGTCATGGCAGAAAGTGGACAGTACAAAGTTAAGAGCAGCAAAAATTAAGAAAACAATAGAATAGAATAAAATACTGTATCATCAGTACAATATAAAATGTACACTATACAACCTAGAAATATAGATGTGTATATGTAAACTATATGTAAACTAAGTGCAGACTTAGACAAGTTGTATGTACACAATGAGTATATATATATATATATATACAGAGTGGATATATAAGTAAATATAAGATCACTGTAGATACACATACACACACACATACACACACACACACACACACACACACACACACACACACACACACGCACAGGTATACAGTGGAGTGACAGGCATTGACAATAACAGTAGAAATGCACCAGAAAAAATTGCACATGTAAATGGAATGTAACAGTATATACCAGGTCTTAAAACAGACCTCTCACTCTCCAGTGAGTCCATACAGTTTACAGAAAGTAAGCAGCTAAAACAGCCTGTTTTGACACAAAACTTAACATATTCACATTTACATATATCTGCATAAACAGCCTGCAACAATCAACCCCTCAACAGTTTGGTTTTTTAAACAGGCACAATACAATACAACCAATCAGAGCAGAGCTCATTTACCTGTATCAGTTTTAGGAACAGAAACACCTGTACAATTCTAAGGAATAAAGAGAGATTGGAGAATGGTCATGGAGAATGGAAAACTAGGGCTATGGGCCCTTTAATACATGAGACTCCTTTAAAATACATTACTGCATGAGTGTGTATGAGGCAGATTGGCGGAATGAAGCTAAAGGAGCTTGGAAAGAATGTAAAGATGTGTCTGTACAAACAGAGATCAGTATTGTCCAGGCTGTGGTCTGTTCTGAGGCTCTTTATGCATGGGAAAGCTGGACAATAAAAAGAAGGACAGGACAAACACCAGTGTCTCAGAGTTGTTGTATAGGGGGAGACTTGGAAAAAATTCTTAAACAAATGGACCAGCCTTGACCAGCCTCAACTTTCACTCAAAAATCAGATAATCAAGCTTATTTTGCAGCTTATTTTAAACTTTCTTTGTTCATTATGTGAAGAATTTATTGGGAAGACAAATATTCTTAAAAACTGGGGAAAAATGACATAGTTCTTACCACTATTTTACTAGTAATATACCTAATTATAAGTTACTTATCTATAGAATTTATACGCAGTATTTGTGTGCATACAATAGTTTATTTGGTACAGAGTATTGGCATAGCTGTTTATTTAGACTTTATATTTTATATTGTTCTTGTCTTGGTGTGTCTGTGCCACGAAGAAGCATGAAGGCACAAAAAGAAAAAAAGGTATTCTGGAGGAACACTGTCCATAAGGATTAATATATACTGACAGAATAACATATTACTGCCATTTCAATGCCACTGTTGTGCTGAGGATGGTCCACCACCCAAATAATTTCACTGGTGGAGCATCCTGTGGGGGTCCTGAGCTAAGAGAAATCAATAAAGTAAAGAAACAGATTAAATACAGTCTACAAAGTTCACCTATATGGCCAGTCACCATTTGGGGGAAAACGCGAATGTGTGACATGGTAAAAAAAATGCCTAAAAAGTGTAAACCCTAAAAATATGCCCGCAAATATGCTCCCAAAACACTTGAATTTCATTTTAAACTCAGCTTAATACATTACCCTGAAAGAAAATGTGAAGGTAAACCTGTATCTGTACTGAACAGTTTACACTGAACTCCTGCAGTGCTAGAATGTAAATACGAATGTTATCCCTGGATAGACTGTACTGTAATTCATGCACGGGCGTTTTCTTTGGTATAAGCAGGTAAATACAGTAATACATTCATTTAATTTACAGTAATAAAAGCAGAGGGCTTTAAGAAGAACAAAACGAAGAACAGGAGAACACTCAGTAACACTTGAGACGCTCCACACTGGAACTGTTATGATGCGAGAATTCTGGACTGCAGCTGCCAGCGTCGCGTCACAGGGCAGCAGCCAGTATACAGTGGCTTTGTGTTCTGTTGACAGTACTAAAAAAATTATACAGTTATATTTTATATGGGAATTTTGCTGAATTTATGTTAATATTTACAAAATGAGTAAATTATATTTTTCTCTGACTAATTTAGCACTAAAATGCAAAATTATATATTGCCACGAAAAAGCAAAAAAAAAACAACAAAAAAAAACCATGCAGAGGATGTTTGCGGTTTCTGCAAATTTGCAGGGGTTTCTGTGAACAATTTCTAGCTCGGTTTTTTAAAAAAACCCATAAATGACCACAAACTCTGAACCGTGACTTCACGGGGGTTGACGGTATTCTTAAGAGTTAATGAGGAAACAAATGCACCCAAGTTCAGACCCTTAATGGAGATTTTCCATTAACGGGAAAAATCCAGTCCATGAAGAGGCCTGGTATGAAAGACTCATTCCTGGCATACATTGTATGATTTTGTTCTGTTCCCAGGCAAAAGACGACAATTGTGAAACAATCGTGCTGATTTCTTTGGTCTTGGCCCCTAAACGGTGGTCCTACACTGTACTGTGAGAGAGTCATCGTCACGGCAACCAAAGACAGCCTTCGATTATTGTCTGACAAAGTCAGAAATTTAGGACAAACATTCTCATAGTGTGTGTGCTGGTATGACCTACGTCTACTGAGCAGCCAATAAAACTGCAGCATGAAATGGAAAATGAGTTTAGCAAAAGTGGACCAAGTGAAGTGTCTTGTCAATGTACATATACAATCCTAAGCAAATGTGCCGGTGGGCCCTATTTTTCTTTTATACTTAATATTTTTTATGCTTTTATGCTTAATATTTTTTTATTATATTCTTGTAAAGCACCTGGAATGAACTCATTTTCCATAATAATGAGTGATTTAAATAAACTGGACTTGACTTGACATGTTGAGTTGCTTTTCTATGTGAAAATGAGTTCAAGTCCTCTACAGATACAGACTTTCACGCGTTTTTCTCTTCAACACATCGGAAAAAACATAAACCACAAAATGTGGCCTGTTCAAAAGTTATGGCATGTTGTATTTAATGTTGTTTTTTTTAGGGGTTTTTTGTTATTACAATATTTTACACTTATATACCATGTCTTGTCTCTATTTTATTGTAAATATGTACACAAGCAGATTCTCTTTGCATGGCCTGAAGGGAACAGGCACCTTTCCATGACTTAATAAAGCTGACTGGAATTCATCATTCCAACATAGCAACATGTTTGTCTGCACACAGGCCTACGTCTAGACATTTTAAGTAATTGAAAGTATAATCTTCACAGAGGATAAAAATAGCACCAGTGAACACCCTTGACTGCGAACACCGTCAACCTCAGGGTTATTATTCAGTTACTAATCCTGAGCCTTAAAAATAAAGATGCCAAATGGGTGCTTTTTGGCATCGTATGATAGAAAAACCATGTTTGATTCTCTTACAAATGGGAGATCTCTTTCTTGTAAATGATACGTGAACAAGAAGTAATTTTTCAAAGTTTAAAGAACCTCCACATAGACCGGAAAGGGGTCATGTCTGGTCAAGCACTGCTCATATTTTTGAATGGAGATTCTCAACTGAAAGGAAAATGTTGCCATAATCCCTGTCTGGGAAACTGACCCCTAATAGAAAGGGCTTTAACCCGTTAAAGGCTCCAAATCATGGAATATGAATTCCTAAAGGCAACCAATCAAAGCAGAGGTCATTTAAATGTATCAGTGTTAGAGGCACAGCCTGTGTAATTCTAACGGCTGTATAATTGTCATTTTAACATGAAATGCAACCGTTTTGTTAGTTAAAACCACCAAAAATGCACATCATGGGTAAAAATAAAAATAAAAATGTAGAATAAAAAATGTAGGTATCTTCTTCAAATCATATGTCCAAGCCGAGCGGACATCTGGGAGCCTATATTGTGTGAAACCATGTCCAGAGTTGGTTAGGCCAAGAGAGGTTCAACGAAGGCTGTCGTCACAGCAACCAAACACAGCCTGTGATAATTTTCTGACAATGTCAGAAATTTAGGACGACCATCTCACAGTGTGTGTGCTGCTACAACCTACGACTACTGACCAGCCAATCAAAATGCAGCATGAAACGACGTATTTATTTAAAAAACCAAACAGCATGGGGGAGAAATCAAGGATCATCTACACACCTTCATACACACCATCATACATCTACACACCTTCATACACACCATCATACATCTACACACCTTCATACACACCATCATACATCTACACACCTTCAT
>JBBJLS010000002.1:163719-192196 GCA_037577275.1 Bryconaethiops microstoma
CTCTCTCTCTCTCTCTCTCTCTCTCTCTCTCTCTCTCTCTCTCTCTCTCTCTCTCACTCTCTCTCTCTCTCTCTCTCACTAACAGAGACAGCTGCAGTAGTAAGATGGTCAGGTAATCACCCTGTAATGGTGATGATGATGATGCTGTGGGATGAATCCTTTGGGCTTGTACATATTTAATGCTGCTCCCTGGGGCGATATGTGTTAGATAAATTGGTTTTACAGACGCCCTTGTTCCAGCACCTCGCCGCGTCAGAGCCAGGGCTCAATATCCCGCTAAACGAAGGTGTGGAGACACGGCACTTTGAGTGTCTAACGGCAGGCTGGGAGGAGTGCGAGGCCGAGTAAATCTCTGCCGCTGCCTGCATTTTGCCGATGTCAGCGAATTAAATGACCAGGAATCGCTGCTTGACCACCAGTTGAGCAAAGGCGAGCTAATTGGTTGAACAGATTGATTTGCAACGCTACACTTGTACGTGTTAAATATTAATAGGCATCCATTCCCCCGGAACAGGCCCGGGATTTTAAAAGGGCAACTCTCACTTGGACATTTTACTTGATTAATAACAGGCTCTTGTGCAGCTCCATCATCGCGTGGAGAGCCTCCTGCTCCGTTCATATTTTAGGCCTCCGCGGGTCTCCTTCGCCAGGCTGACAGAATGGATTTCTTATTCAAATGCCGCTTGAAAACATGAGAGGAATTACGCAGACCTCCTTCAGCAGCCGGCCTGATAACTGCTGTAAGAAAAGAAGCCGAATGGTGAGCAACAGATGAAGTGTAACCGGTGTTGTGTAATTGAATGTAAAACTCAAATTCCTCTACAATTTCACAGCCTCTTGTTTTACCAGGCTCTCCTAATTCATTAGCCTCAGTGTGCAGTTAATAGATAATGACAGCATTTTCTGTGGTCACAGAACTAACAATATGTTAAATGCTTTTCCTTTATATGTGCATCCGCAGCAGTGGGGCCATGGGTTCATTTTGGTGAATTAACATTAACGCGTCCCTTCCAGAAGACTGGAGAGCATGGTGTTAGCTCTGTAGTGATAGACAGGGAGGTCAAAATACCTTATTCAAGGCCAAAGAAGCAGGTGGGATACAAAAATAACTGGAAAACACAAGGTATGTGTATAGAACTTGAGTAAAGAAGTCAAGTGGGTGTTATTGCCATTTTAACAATCTACACATAACACTGTGCAACCAACCAATGTTTCTCTAGACCATAATGTACTTCCAGGACTGCAATGTTCCTCCAGGATCACAACGTTCCTCCAGGACCGAAACGTTTCTCCAGGATCACAATGTTCCTCCAGGACCGCAACATTTCTCCAGGATCACAACGTTCCTCCAGAACTGCAGTGTTCCTCCAGGATCACAACATTCCTCCTGGACAGAAAAATTCCTCCAGGATCACAATGTTCCTCCAGGACCGCAATGTCCCTCCAGGATCACAGCGTTCCTCCAGGACCGAAACGTTCCTCCAGGATCACAACGTTTCTCCAGGACCACAATGTCCCTCCAGGATCATAGCATTCCTCCAGGACCTCAATGTTCCTCCAGGATCACAACGTTCCTCCAGAACCGCAGTCTTCCTCCAGGACCGCAATGTTCCTCCAGGACCGCAACATTTCTCTAGGATCACAATGTTCCTCCAGGACCGCAATGTTCCTCCAGGAGCATAATGCTCTGTCAGGACCGCAGTGTTCCTCCAGGACCACAGCAGGATAGAGAAGTGTAGTACATAATAAAGAAAGGGAATTTATGGGTGAATGGACGTTTGGGTGTAAATTTGTTTATGACAGAAACAGTGGGAAAAAATGTGACAGAGAAACACAGATTAACACATCTGGGAGATGCTTTTAGTGACTTACAAAAAATACAGAAAATGTACTGAAAAAAGACAAAAAGGCTTATAAGCAAAAAAAAAAAAAGCAAAACATTGACAATAGGGTGAAAGCTATTCACTAAGGTTATAAACTGTAAATACAAACTGTCAATTGCTTTGAAAATAGGTGCTAAGATTTTTTATTTGTGGCTCAAATTATTTGTGGCTCAAATTATTCCTTATTTTAAGAAATCTTACTCAGCAAACACTTTTTTGCCATTTATAAAGGTTACTAGGCAACAGTGTGGACACAGCATGATTTTATTATTATTTTCCACATTTTAGATGAATAGTCATGAATTATTCGCTGTAAGCTTAGTCATTAATAATTAATTAATTAATAATTTAATTAACCCAAATCTCAAAGAATTCTGGGAAACCCAGCACTGAATATCATACAGTACTTAGTATCATACAGTACTGAATGTTCTACAGTACTGAATATCATTTAGCACTGAATTTTGTACAACACTGAATATATTACAGTGTTGAATAGTGCCAAGTGCTGAATACTGTACATCACTGAAGCACTGGATATTTTACAGAACTAGATATATTACAGTGCTGAATACTGTATGATAGAAACAGCACTGAATCTTGTACAGAAATACATTTTTATAGTACTGGATTTCATACAGTATCAAATATCATACAGGACTGAATATGATGTAGTACTGAATATTCATATGCCAGTAAACATTGTACAGTACTGAACAGAATGATTCTGAATATTACACAGCACTAAGTATTTTACAGTACTGAAAATTGCATGGTACTAAATATTGTACACTACTGAATATCGTGCAGAACTTAATATTGTACAATACTGAATATCATACAGCACTGAATATCATACAGCACTGAATATCATACAGTGCTGAATATTGTGTGGCACTGAATATTGCGCAGTACTGAATATTTCATGTTACTGAATATTGCATGGTACTAAAAACTGTACTGAATATCATACAGTACTGCCTGTCATCACTGTACAAGGTCTTTTTCACGCAACACTCATCTAATAGCGATCAGGGGAGGAGCCTTGACCCCCACCCTTCATGATGTGAACTCAATCCTTGGACTTTTCAGTGTCACAACGAGGGAGTGCAGAGGTGTTATTATCACAGAGTACTCACACACACACACACACACACACACACACACACACACACACATACACACACACCCCCCTCTGCCAACAACTCATTACTCTCCCTATCCACACACAGCTCTCTTCAGGCTAAGTGCATTTGATTTGTCAAATATTAAAATTAATTTCGGGTCTTGCCGCTGAAGCGCCGCGCGCCTCCTCCCACCAGGCCCTGTCCTCTGTGTGGGTACGCAGTCCCTTAAATATGTTAAAACCCCAATCTAGGCTCCAAAGTGGGAATAAATCATTCTGCCAGGTCTGCTTAAGGGCTTCCTGGTTATTCCGGAGTGGGGACATTATTTAAAAAGTGTGCAAAGGCAAATGGTCTCCGCTTCAAGATAAATAAACATTTATTTTCACACATTTGAGCATTATTCAACGTGGGCTCGGACCGCTCTGAAAAAAATGACTGTAATTTGATTAATGTGGAGGAATGTGTGTGTGTGGAAGGTGCTGCATATGCAGATAGCTTTGCTTTGCAGGTGCTGGGACGTGGGACATGAAATTCTGTAACTGTCATTCCATTATGACTATAAAATTATTAACGCTGAACTGTTTTCTCTGGAGTGTGTTTGGCATTGATTTGGCTGCCATTGAGTTACTGTCTGCATAACAGCCTCTAAAATGCTCTCAAGCTCACAAGCTGGAGTATATATAGACAATTAGCTTTGAATTTCAATGCAGGAAAGTGCCGATGCTGGTGTCTGTGTGCATGTTTATATGTTATCAAGACCTGCTTAGACTTGATTTAGGTATGTTTCTTGAACTTTGAGCTGTCATACTCGGGAAGGAACAAACACATTTGCTTTTTTTTCTTCCCCTCTCTCCGCGTTTTGCCTGTTGTTGTTGTTCACCTAAGGCTATGTTGAATGAGTTCTCCTAATTTAATCCGCCACTTTGAGGTGCAGGCAAACAGTAGCTAGAACGCCTCGTGATTGGGTGGGGAAAAAAATTGAGAAAGCTCGGCGCCGCTGTCGGGACAGGTTTTGGTCTAAACTTGTTATGAAGCACAAACGAGTCCTGGTTATTGATGAGCAAACCTGATCAGTCGGTTACTGATTTGAGTCCCCACGTGGGCCCTGCTTCGTCCTGTCCCTGCTGAGCCAATAGCGACTTTCAAAAACGGTGAAGGCATAATGGCAGGTGAGGGGGGGCATTTTATTCAAATTTAGGAAATAATTAGGAACAGGGGTTTCAGTGGCCCTCTCGTAAATAATGTAAATTCAGCTGTAAAAGTGGCTGACAGGGCTTGCTGGCACAGCGGAAAGTGGTAGCGCTCTCTCTCTCTCTCTCTCTCTCTCTCTCTCTCTCTCTCTCTCTCTCTCTCTCTTCTCTCTCTCTCTCTCTCTCTCTCTCAGCCCTTCACCTGCAGTCCTCTGAGTGCTGTAAGCAGCCAGGAAAACACAGCAGTATAATCAGCCTGACCTCGTCGAGGAACATCCTTCATCTGGGCTCATAATACCTCCAGCATAAACCTGAGTGGTGTCAAAATCTCCTGCCCCAATAAAGTCTTCAGATGACGCCACAATGCATGGTGCTTCAGAGCAAGGCTACAAGGGACAATAATTTAATTCGCTAGACAATAATTTAATTTGTTAGAAGAACATAGACATTGAAGAGACATTTAAAAAATTAGGTTTGCATGCACACAATAATCCGACAAAGCTCTTAATTTTACATTTTTTGCATCTGTTGTTGTTGTTGTACATGTTTACTATTAACACTGGAGTTGTTAAAAAAATCACATAACTATATAAATAATATGCTCCAGTCCAGAGAACCATGTCAAATTTCATGGTTCTGTTATGCAGGGGGAAATGGACACAGGTACTTGACCCAGGTACGGATAGTTATGGCTTCAGAATGCACACTACCTAAATGCTACCTAAAAAGCTTTTTAATGGCAACATATAATTTTTTATGCATTTTAGTGCTGAATTATTAAGAAAAATATAATTTACCAATATTGTAACAGAAATATTGATGTAAATTCAGCTACATTTCCGTATAAAATATAACTGTATAAATATTTTGGTACTGTCCAGAGAACAGAAAGAAAATGTGTCTTGGGATGGTGAAATACCACTGAACTCAGAGTCGGGAGGTTTGAAAGTGGACAACCCGAGAGCGTTATTCATTTCTCCTTGCTGGTGATTGGTGTGACACATCTCTGACAGCTGCAATCCATATTTTGCAGGATTGCATACATCACTTTAATTGTACAAACAAATAAATTGTCAATGATGAACCATCAATAATTTCAATTGATAATTTAAATGAAGTGCGTTGAGTGGCTGTTCAAAAGACACAGCAACTCCATTCTCCCCAACTCACTCAACCCTTTCCAATTTTCTCCACCAACGATCTCCTGCGCCCTGCACACCACATTGTCTCACCTGAACACCAAGGATACATATGTGAGGATGCTGTTCATAGACTTTAGTTCAGCGTTCAACACAATCATCCCCGAGCAGCTTGTAAGGAAACTCTCTGTGCTGGGCTTCGACACTCCCCTCTGCAACTGGATATTAGACGTCCTAACAAGACGGCCCCAGTCAGTGTGCATCGGTAGCAGAACCTCAGACACCACCCACTCCTGTTTACACTGCTCACCCATGACTGCACCATCGTTAAATTTACAGATAACACCACTGCTGTGGGCCTCCTTAGCAACAACGATGAAAAGGCATGCAGAGAGGTGTTCAAACAGCTGATGAGATGATGTGGTGAATACAATCTATCTCTAAATGTTGCAAAGATAAAAGAGATTCTAACTGATTTCAGGAGGTTGACCACTCCCTGCTGCACATCCAAAGGTTTGCTGTGGAGAGCGTCAGCAGCAACAAGTCCTTTGGTGTACATATCTCGGAAGACCTCAACTGGACCATCAACACCAACTCAGCCATAAAGAAAGCGCAACAATGCCTTCACTTCCTGAGGAGACTAAAACTCACCAGTCTGCCACCACCTGTCCTCACCACCTTCTACAAAAGAATTGTTGAGAGCGTGTTGACCAGCTGCAGCACTGTGTGGTTGGGGAACTGCAAAGCACAAGAGCGGAAGTCCCTACAACACATAGTGAGGACAGCTGAGAAGATCATCGGTATCTCCTTCCTCTCAGTCCAGGACATCTTCAAGACACGCTGTCTGCACAGAGCCTCTGCAATTGTAAAGTACCCCTCCCATCCATCACATATGCTGTTTGACCCCCTACCATAAGGTAGAACTCGTGAACTCCCTGTCACAACCCAATCCCAGATCCTCTTAAACTCCATCCAGTACCCTCAGCCCCTCCCTCCAGACATTGCAGATAATTACTGCCACTTCTACAGACCTATTTGCACATATACACATATTGAACATGCGTACAATATACTTCTTACACATCCTTGGCACCTTTGCACTGCACTATACTACCTCAAAATATATCTGCTGATTTCTCTCTAACTCAAACTGTATTTCTTGATTGTCCTCCTAAATGTTTGTTGCACTGATACTTGCTACACTGTCTTGTTTTACTTTTTGTTTTTATGTTGTACGTTGTGTGTTTGTTTTTTGTGCTGTCCATGCACCTGGGACTGTAAGAAACAACATATCGTTAAGTCATATACTGTGTATGTGGAAGCATAACAATAAAAGCCAACTTGAACTTGAACTAATTAACAATTAATTATTCGTTGCAAAATGGGGCCTCTTTTTCATTGAGCACATACTTTCAGATACTTTTGAAAGTCATTTGTGTTCGGGTACTTTCTTTGTACTATATATCTAGAAACGTGAATTGTGAGACATGACTATTTCGACAGTGAAAGGACAAGTTGAACCAATAATGTTACTGAATGCCTAGTATTGGGAGATGATAGCTGTCACATATGGTGTGAATTCACCAGCTCACGCAAAATGAACCTCAGACCATGGTTTTAAGTTCAGGCATCAGTTCTCTGGGCTTCATCCATATTTTAAAATAAATTTCCTGTTTGACCAAATGCTCTTGAACAACAAATTCCATCTACAAACTGGCATTATCTTGGGAAGCCTTGCCACCTGCCACTCTCCAAAATGCTGGCTGGGCAACATGTGTACAGTTAGTGTCTACAAAAACCTTCCTGCTGTATTAAGCTCTGGATGAATCTTGCATCTTTTTCTCCCGATGTGCTACTCTTTGTCTGTTGTGTCATGTCCTCTGCTGCTGTTTATGGTCTCCATTAGCAGGTACTTGAGTCTGTTTTTCCATGGATCCCTTTGTGCCTGCCATTACAACAAAACGGCCATCACATTTAGACCATTTGAGGTACTTTACCTGTTTTTAAAGCTTTGAGGAGACTCATGTGGGCTTGGGATGGGATTTTTTCATTGCAAGCCTCAATTGTTCCCTTTTACAGCTGTTTGGGGCACGCCTGCAGTGCATTGGGTTCAAGAAAGGAGATGAAAAGGACAGCAACTGGAGCTTTACATCTTTACGTTGTGTGTTTTTGTTTTGTTTTGCTTTGCATGGTGCATTAAATCATTGTCAGGTGATCCATGCAGCGATCAGACTCTCATTGCACACACTCTCTCCTCGCTCTCCCAACTCTTTCCCAGATGCAGTCACGGAGGATTATATCCGCACCCGAAGAGGAGCAACTAAACGTCTAATTTCTTTCCTGGCTCCGCCTCGGGCCCCCATGACGGATGGACCCCCGCTGTCTGTGCCCTACATCTCCGGGAGCACGTCTCCTTTGATACGACTAACTCCAGGGCGTGCAGAAGCACCTAGAGTGAAGAAGCCAAGGTCACTCCCTCTCCGTCATCCACCACCAGCCTCATGAATATGATGATTAATCGAAATCCTTTCACTCGAAGCAATAACAAACAGAGCCTTGTTACGGAGGGATGAGTGGCGCGTAAAGCTGAATGCAGGGCGCTCAGTCTCCCCCTGTCATTATCCCTATTACTCCTCTTCTTCACGATCAATACTCGCAATGAAAGCTCACTCGGAGCTGCCGAACGCAGCGGGTGAAAATGAACGAATTTACTCCATTTCAACTGCCACGACTGTACGTTTTGGATTTATTTATTTATTTTTTCCAGCTTTTCACAAACTTGACTCAGATCTAATCAAACAGGTTGATGTCTCTCTACAGGAGTCGAGCATTTACGTACATTGAAGCTGAAGTTTGTCTCCGCACTTCTGCATAAATGAGGTTAAATACCTGTGGGAGGAACTAACTCACTTTTATATTTTGCAAAATGCCCCCGAGCCGACGTGGGGAAAACGAATTGATCTCCCCAAGCACAAGAACAATTTTTCTGCCTAATAAGACCGCCTTTTTTAATTAGCGCTTCTTTAATAGTTTTAAGGGATGGCCCTAGAGAATAAAATCAACTGTGATGCTCAGGTAAGTCAACAAACAGATGGGATCTTTTATGCAAGGCTTTGAATCTTGTGGGTTAACCAACCTCACTATCATCTTCTTGTTTGTTTTTCTGCAGTTGATTTATTTTTTATGTTCATGACACACTACTATTGTTTCTGTAAAACCCAAGGCAAGGTTACCTTGCTCCACGTTAGTGATGATTAACCTGTCCAGCCCTGAGCTCGCTTGTGCTCTTAATTTATTGCTCCCCATTTAACGGTGGAGTGGCATCGGAAAGTCTTGTAATGGCTTCATGCTGTCATGACTCCACCTTCGTGTACCCAATTTAAAGACCTTGTTCGTATGAGTCGAGGATGCCTCCCACCCCCCTTTACCTGTCACGGCGCCACTTGAGTGGAAACAGGTGCCTCATTCGATGCCTCGATCATCCCTCGCCCTCTTATATATTTATTTCATGCCGGGCTCCCGATGGCTCGTCTTTGCAAATTGAGTTGTTCTTTGCACCGCTCACTCTCTCAGAGCTTGACAAGTCTTGGCAGGGCCCCGGAGATGCTCATGCTCATGATTGCTGGATGGGGCTTTTCTTACATGCTAACGCCTGTTCTTCCTCTGAGTCATTACATGCTCTCTTCTAATATTAAAACCTCCCAGGGAGTACCTTCAAGAGAACACCTTGTCTCTCACACAGGTGACTTCATGAATTTAACTCCTTTCACTCCAGACTTATTTCATAATTGATCTTAAGACTCATTGTCATTATAATTATTCATGGTCTTACTTCAAAATCTTCTTTTTTACACACTACTTTCATTCTCTCTGTGCTTTTATGTTGTTTTTTGTTGTATTTGCTGTTACTGCATATGATGTGCCTGGAGAACAGCCTTAGATACAAGAAATGTGCCTTATGAATTAAAGTTGTACTTCTTCTCCTTATTATTATTATTATTATTATTATTATTATTGTTACTATTAATATTATTATTATTATTATTATTATTATTATCATTATTATCATGTAATTCGTTCCAGTTATAACAGCAAAGAACCTAAAAACAGACCCTTATGCTGTGTTGACGTTATGATGGCATTCGGTAAGCTAGAAATTCCAAATATCCTGAAGAGCAGTGAGGTAAAATTCTTACACCGGTAAAGGTTGCGGTAGCGTCAGTGTATCACAGCACTCAGTGGAAAATCCCATCAAGTGTACAGTTTTCTTTCCATTAACCATAGTAGTGGAATAAATCAAATGTAGAGTTTTTTTGGGAGGGGAATTTGAGTCCAAGACCCATTTCACACCATTTACAATTTCTCTTCTTCATGACCACAGTAGAGTCCTGTGATCTCTGGGCTGTTATGACTGTTTCAAGGCAAATTATTAATTGTCCGAAGAGATGGTTTTAAGAAAAAATGTTTTATTACGAGTCTGTTGTCTGTAGTAGTCCACGCTTGGAGCCTAGGTACCATCACTATGAAGTACTGGCTTACCTTATATTGACCTTTGGTTGGAAATGAATGTAGACATGAGTGGGTTTGAACTAAGTCACACAATAGTCATATGTTATTCAGTCTACTCCTCGTTAATAGGAAGTGATGGCGGTACAATTTGATCTGCATTGTCAAATCACATTAGTAGGACAGTGGATGTTTATTTGCCTATTGATTAAGTCTATTCCTAGATTTAATCGGGCCGTGTAATCAGTTTGAGTGGTTGGATTAGCCATCATTAATTCATGAGTATGTGCGATGCAGTAACTTCAGGCCCGCTTGTTCCATTAAACTTTGCACTCGGTTTTGGCTTTTGTATTCAGATACAAAAGACATCCACGGCTTATCTGCCTCAGCCTCAATAATAGCACCCAACCACGGCCAGTGTGCCATTTTTTCCCTGAGCAGGGAATCTTATTCTTCTTTCGGGAAGCCCTTACAGTGCTATAAAACTGTATTATAGCACAGGTTGACCTTTAATCGCCAAACTTTCAGGCTGGGAAATCATCGGTGTAGTGAAGTTGACATTTTTAAATACCGAGTGTCCTTCTGAATCACTTTTTGTTGAAGTCATTGTGTCGCCCGGCCCGATAGCATCAGTGCATTTGTCCAGGTGTGTCAGCGTGTGCTTGCGGGGACGACAGGGCCGTGTAAGGAAACAATGCTCCAGGCTTCAGCCCAGCCCACATGTGTGGAGAGTGGGGGCTGTTGGCTGGGAGGTGGGGTGGGGGGTAGCGGATGTCAGCCTATCAGTCAGGGAAGCGATGAAAAGCAGCGATAAAGATGGTACTCTTCCCCGGGTCCTCTGTTTGTGTACCGGGGACAAGAAATCAATAGCCCCGGACTGCTTTACAGTCAGGACACCTCTCCGCTTAAATGTTTGTCTGTTTTAGTCAATGACACTCCTCTGCCAACCGTAACCCAGCGGGAACGGAGAACAAACGTGAAACAAATAAACTTGCCGCACCCGCCTGCAGATGGAAGCCTGATAGCGTGAAAATTTTCATCGAAGGGAAAATCTATCACGGCTGAAATCTGGGCCGTTATATTACCGCCCCCGAAGGAAATATTACCTCTTTCCCTGCCTTGTATTATCCCACATCTCTCCGGCCAGACCTCGTCTCTCTCGCCAGCTCCTTTCTCGGCCCCGTTGATAAAGGTGGATTTACTGGCCGCGGTGTGAGGAGGTTATCGCCGCCGCCCATACAACATGAGGGAACCGGGCAAAAACAGCGAGTCCTGTCTGACAGGAGAACCTCATTTATGAAAAAATGTGCTGTTCCTGAATGCTATTACTGTGCCAGTGTGATTGTGATTCGTTTTTTTGGCCCTGGGTCTTTGTAGACATGTCTCTGTTTCTTCATGGATCTCTGGGAACCATCCAAGTCGGGCCTTTATGTCAAAAATTGTAAAATGAAATAATTATCACTGTGATTACTTTTGCTCAAGTCCAATGCGGAACCAGAGCCCAATTTGAGTCCAATATGCATAAGGAAAGCCCAGTTTGAGTCAAGTACGGAATCGGAGCCCAGTTTGTCCAAAGTAGAACCAAAGCCTGAATTGAGTCCAGTGTGGAACCAGAGCTTAGTTTGAGTCCAGTGTGGAACCAGAGCTTAGTTTGAGTCCAGTGCAGAGCCAAAACCTAGTTTGAGTCCAGTGTGGAACCAGAGCCCAGTTTGTTCAGTGTAGAACCAGAGCCCAAATTGAGTCCAATGCGGAACCAGAGCCCAGATTGAGTCCATTGCGGAACCAGAGCCCGGTTAATTCTGATGCAGAACCAGAGCCTGCTTTGAGTCCAGTGCAGAACCAGAGCCCGGTTTGATTCTGATGCAGAACCAGAGCCTGTTTTGAGTCCACTGCGGAACCAGAGCCCGTTTTGAATCTGATGCAGAACCAGAGCCTGCTTTGAGTCCAGTGCGGAACCAGAGCCGGTTTGATTCTGATGCTGAACCACAGCGCTGTGTGAGTTGGACAGGGAGCTCCGTACCTGCGAGAGCTTCGTTAACCTGTTTTTTTTTATCGAGCTGGAATGGAACTGATGAGATGAGCCTTTGATGGAATTGTGTCGAGTTCGGATCAGGAAAATGCTCCTCCAGCTTTTAAGCAAATGATTGTTTTTTTTTTTTTAACTTGTGGAACTTCCATCACAAAGCATGATAAAAGACTTCGTTTGTCAGTTTGCCGTTTGAGGGCAAAGAGAAAAAGGGGCGGAAGAAAAGAAAAAATCCACCAAAGCGCAGTGTGAAGTTTAGTTGAGCAGACAAGCCACAGCTTCACATCGCTCATCCCATTTCAGATGGGACAGAAATAGAAGGAAAGCGTGTGCTCGCTCTTTGTGAGCATCTTTGTTCCTCCGTGGCGTGCATTTACCTCCAGGCCTCGCCATTCAATTCGCGGGGGAATTCTTTTTTTTTCCATCGGTCAAAATGTTTTTCCTCATTCGTGTTGTTTAACCCATCGTATATCTGTCAGAGTGACACTCATTTGGAGTCTTGTAGAACAATCACTTTTTTCTCACCCAGCAATTTCAAAGTGATCTACAGCCCATGACAGCTGTAAATAGAACTTTTAATTTTGTTTTCTCCAGTCTAGCGATCCAGAGAGACAGAGAGGGAGAAAAAGAGACAGAAAGGGAGAGAAAGAGACAGAGAGGGAGAGAAAGAGACAGAGAGGGAGAGAAAGAGGCATAGAGAGAGACAGAAAGAGAGACAGATACAGAGAGAGAGATTAACTATGCTCTGGTTCAGAGACAGAAAAAGAAAGAGAGAGATAGAGACAGTGAGAGACAGAGAGAACGACAGAGAGAGAGGATAGAAAGGGTGATGGAGGGATGAGAGAAGACAGCGAGAAGGAGGGGTAAAAAACAGAGAAGAGAGAGAGATGCATGTATGCAGAAAGATTTTTTTAAACATATCTCTTATTTTATTTTGTTTATTATTTTGTTAATTTTCAGTCTTCTCTTAATGTACTCCTAAATTTTATCACTGTTGGGTGCAGAGGTTTGTGTATATCTGTCAGAGCGGCGGTGCAGATGACTCCAGATGATCAGGCGGTGATCAGCACACTGGTTGTGCTGAATGCTGAGTGATTGGAAGTCCTTTATCTAGGCTTCTTGTATCTTTAGGCAATTTGCAGCTTGTCACAGTAAAACATTTGTTCCCATTTCATTCATTTAATATATTCAGTATTCCAAAGATATACACTGAATATACACTGAATACAATGTAATATACGTACATATGTCACGTTCCCCCTCTTCTCCCCAATGAGGACAGGCGCAAACACAGACTCCAATATCCATTTTCCTTTTATTGCAAACCACTAATCAAAACAAAAGGCACGAGGGACAGAATCAAAAACCAAAAGGAGATCAGAGAATGTGAAAGTTATACACAGGATGACGGTTGACCAGCAACTTAGGTCCCGTACCCACCAACTTAAATATACATCCCATACCGTCAACACCCAATCACAAAACTCATAGGTTTCCCTTGAGCACACCGGCAGCTGCAAGAAATACTGTAATGACTTAAACACAAACTGTAAACACAACCAGAACCCCTGGCAGCCTCTATGGCAGCATCACGTGAGCCCTACCCAACCGCATATCATTGAATGACCTCCTGGCTGGCACTCCGCACAGCTGGCACTCCGCACAGGTGGCCTGGGTGGGTCTCATGGGACACTCCCCTTTGAGAATCACAGTCCTTGCACCTGGAGCCCCCTATCGGGAGCCCCTCACTGTCCTTGTCAGGGGTGGATCCCCCTTCCGGGAGCCTCTCACTGTCCTCATGGGCAAGGCCCCCTCCGGGGAGCCCCTCAGCAGGGAAGCCATCCGTGTCCTCCAGCACGGAGGCCCCTCCAGGGAGCACCCCACTGTCCTCATGGGCAGAGACCCCTCTGTGGAGCTCCTTGCCATCCTCCAGGACAGAGCTCCCTCTCGGCTCACACCACCTCCGGCGGGCTACTTCATGGCCCCCAGGTCCAAATCCCCTCCGGAGAGCTCCACGGGAGCCCTCCAAGACCCCAGTACCCCACCCTAAAAATTTCTGGGGGAGACCCCCAGCCGCTGGTGGGTTTTCAGGTCCTGCTGGTGGTGTAAGAAGCCCCGCTACGGGCACTGGGCTGCCTGCTATGGGCTCTGGGCTGCCTGCTCTAGCTCCCACACTCATTCAATGGGCCTAGCATGTCTATTAGTTGCCCTACTTCATGGGAAAGAGGCCAAACTGCTGGGGTAAGAGGTCCTAACGACTCCTCTGAGGGGCGTAGTGGCTCTGCTAAAACGCCTGGTAGCACTACTAAGGGGCCTAGCAGGTCTACGTAAGAGCCTAGCGACTTAACTAAGGGACTTAGGGCCACTGCTTCTGGACCTAGTGAGGCTGCTGCCTCTACCCACCCTAGCAGAGCTACTTTCACCCCACTAACTAGTGGGGCTGGAGCTGCAGCGGCACATCCCCTCTCCTGAGCTGATGTTTGCAGCTGAATACGGGAAGCAGGCATGCGGGCTGGGGCCTTGGTGCTGGCATGAGACGCAGGAGCCTAGGTGCCGGCACGGGGCACTGGAGCCTAGCTTGAGCAGCCTCGTTGCCCTCTCGCTCATTGGCTGGGCTCTCTCTGACGGGGGCTGCAGCGGCATGAACATTTTCCGCGGCTTGCACTCTCTTCGCAGCTTAAACATAAACCTGGTGTGCTCAAGAAAATGTAAACACAACCAAAAACTCCTGGTGGCCTCTAGCGGCCACCCACAGTCACTGACCCCAGACCTGACAATATACATATTCATATATACAATATATATATATATTACATTATATATGTATGTATATTACATTGCATAATCTGTGTGAAGAGGTTCAATAGGACATAAACATGGCGAAAAAGTGAAGGATGGTTCATTCCTCAAAACTGGCCTGGACTGTCTGTCAAATTCGGATCATAATAAAACATCTCTTTTGCTTACACACGCCAATGAGGTCTGGAGATTTAATGTAGAATCACCGCTTTCCACACAGTTTCTCTACTCATTCCAGTAAAACTACAAGTTGGAAATAACTCCTGCAGAATTACAGCCTGACTTTTTCGTCGCCGGTCATGACTGGGACGTCTGTGTGTAAAAGTGAAGCCTGTGGATGGAGCATTAAGTAGACAGAGATATGAGCTCCATAAGTCTGGCGGATCTGAGGATGTTGCCTGGTGGCTGTGGCGTCAGGCGCGTGTCACGTCGAGGGTGTGATGAGTCTCCATCACGAGTGCTCGCTCGGCTGCAGGAGACTGATTGATTGCCCAGTCACAGGAGCTCAGCCGCGCCCTTCAGATGGAAGCAGGAAAGGACAGTGAGTCGAGAGATGGAGGACCACGTTAAACCGTAGCACCAAAGCTGCCCAAACTACACTGCTTCATCTCAGTCAGTGTTTCTGTGTTGAAAAAATAAAAATGCTCGCAACATATAAGTCAGAAATCAGAATTCATTAAGGATGTCAAGTAAAAACAGCACAAATTATTTTTTGATGTTGGTTAATAACACCTTTAGAGGGCAACAGTGAGTAATCTTTTTTATTTGATGTTAGTTAACAATTTCTATGGAGGGCGGTGGTGGGTAATGTTTGCTTAATTAACGTAGTAACACCTTTAGAGGGCAATGGTGAGTAATGTTTGTTTATTTGATGTTTGATGACACCATTAGTTGGCAACATTCAGTAATCTTTGTTTATTTGATGTCTGATAATAGTGAGGATAAAATCTTCACATGTTCAGTAGTAATAATAATAATAATAATAAAAAGAAGAAGAAGAAGAAGAAGAAGAAGAAGAAGAAGAAGAAGAAGAAGAATACAGTTATTACAGTTATTGAAAAACATAAAATATTATTAAAAATAGAATTTTTTCTCTGATCTCATTCATTTTAAATGTGAATTTATTCACTATTTGTTGAGTATCGCTGATCACTGGAGCCTGTCACATTGAAGCTGCCTCCACTAAACTGATTCTCATTGAAAATGTTAAGTGCGTTCTGCAAGTCTCATCATTGCTTTCCTCCTAAATTATCTGTTCCCAACTTTAGTGGAGATCTTTCTTCATTGACTTTTAATAAATAAACAATTTTTAGATCACCTGAATACAGCCTGTGCATCTCTAAAGTGAAAACTATTGGCAATTTTTCAGTGGCCTTTCTAAACCAACCCATCACTTGCTGTTGATATGACCGACAGGCCCCCAGCCTGGCCCAGAATAACACGTCGGTCTAGAAAGGCAGTGGGGTGAACGATCCGCTGTCTGTGTAATTACTAGGCTGATTTACTTGGTGTTTATAGAGGGCAATAAAAGCTGCATGAGGTGGGATGCAGACCTCTGTCATAAAGGGAGATAAACATCTTCAAATACAGTACAGTTCAGAATCAGATAACTTAATTGATCCTGGAGGATTTTAACCGTCAAAACTTTCAGTAAATATAAACGGTGTAAAACAGTCTAGAACAGGTGTTTACCCTCAGAAGTCAGTGTATCAGTAAAATCTGATTTCAGATATTTGGAGGTGGTTTAGAATGTAATATGACTTACTCTGAACTGTAAAACTGAACTGAACTTCTTCATTTAGGTGGATTACACTTGTGAACATGGTTTAGATCAAGTGTGACTTACTGTGAACTTTAAAAATGAACTGAACCTCATCATGAAGATGAATCAAACTTGTGCACCGGTTATTTTTACAGCTCACAGAAAGCGTTTCTGTGTCCTAAACCATGTCCACAAGTCTGATCCACCTTCATGAAGAACAGGATGTGATTTAAGGATCCAGAGACGTTTTTGGGAGGAAAGTTCTGGGTAACTATGGACTAGTGTGAGTTAGTTAACTTCACAGCTCCATTCCTAAAATAAAGAAGCAAAATCTGGACTCTGAAGACGTTTTGGCTGATCGACCACATCTGGGATCAGTGGAGCTCTGTGGATGTTCAATTTTTCATAGAACAACTCTAAATAGAGAGTGAACATATAGCATCAGAAGACAGAATCAGAAGTCACAGCAAAACACGGTGACACCAATGTTACAGAGGACTGGGAGGAGTGAGGATCAGTTCAGTACTGAGAAAAAAATTAAAGACTGAAGGTAAATTCAGTATTGAGAATCAATTAAGGATTAAGTTTTTATTCAGGACTGAGGATCAGTTCATGACTAAGGATGAATTCAGGACTCAGGGATAATTCAGGACTGAGAATAAATTCAGGAATGTGTTTAAATTCAGGACTGATGGTCAGTTCAGAACTGAGGATGAATTCAGATCTGAGGATAAATTCAGGACTGATGATCAATCAGTTCAAGACTGAGAACAATATAGGACTGAGGATCAGTTCAGGACTGAGGGCAAATCCAGGACTGAGGTTAAATTCAGGGCTGAAGGTAAGTTCAGGACTGAATGTCTTAAGTGAGAGAAAATAGTTCTGTTTTCAGTGTGAATGTAGAGAGAGCGTCAGACTGCTGGATGTGTCGGACAGAGAGTGCCAGAAACGAGGAATGAGATGAGAGAAAACTTGGTGTCTGAAGCTGTGAAGGTTGGATCTAGGGATAGTGTGGTGTCCAGCTAATTAAGATCTGAGAGTGCGAGAAGGTCTGAAGACCTGAAGATCTGACAGATCAGAAGGAGTGAGGTTGTTAAGACCCTCCTTCGTGAACAGAAGAGCTCTGAACTGAATGCTGTTCTTTATAGGACGTGAGTGAAGGTTCTGGTGGATGGGTGTAAGTGAGAAGATGAGCAACAGAGTTCTGGACCATCTGAAGCTCTTCAAGGGAAGAAGAGCTACAATGGTCCAAACAGCTGGAGATGAAGGTGTGGAGAACAGTTTCCTCTCCAGTGTCATCCACATAACAGTGGAAATCAAGTCTGAAATGACGAATGATCCGACGAGTAACCCAGCGAAAGAGGTAAAAATAACCCAGGGCTGTGACAAAGTGCCAGAGCAAATTACCTGACTCAGAGCTGAACTCAGAGCTGCTGGGTCAGTCCAACCCGGCATGTGTTTTCTTCTACAATGCCCCAGTGCAGGATTCTGAAATCCAAATTGAATTGTTTTTTGACTCTTTGTTTCCCTGAGTCATAAATTCTACTAGGCGTCTTTCTAAATCAGATTCAGAAAATATTATTGATCCCAGTTGAAATTACACAGAAACACAAACACAAGAACAATATAAAATATAAAGCCACATATAAAGGCAAAATCTTCTAAATTATGGTTGTAAATGAAACAATAAATTAAAAAAAAAAACTGAATATGAAGAAGAGACACAGAGCAGGGTAGCATGATGGCCCAAAAACTAAATTTGAAACAATACAAAGAAACTAAACTTAACAAAACTACAAAGAACAAGACAGATACATCCAAGATAAGATCCTTCCAAAGAACATGAGATCATACCATGAACATTCAAAGCTTCTCACCCGACCACCACCCTGTGACAGATTAAATACACCATTAGGACCAATAGGAAGAGAGGAGCGTGATTGGGGTTAATCATGCTCAGCTGTGTGACCTGATTAACCCCATGACTCGAGACGCCCCCTGTTGGCCACAGGCTAGAGGAGTGACTCCTGTCCTCCTCAGTGGCACCCTCTGGTGGTCGTGAACCGGAACTGCAACACAGACAAGTCCATCTCCATTTTAAGGCAGCCACTCTTGGTTGCAGGGTGAAGGAGAGTAACCAAGTCCCCCTCTATAGTGCCCTCTGGAGGCCATGGAGTGGGACTGTTACAAAAAGCAGGTGAAAGCCTCGTTTTCCACTCCAGTTGGGCAGTCCTATAATGATGTGACATCACGTGAAAAACTGAAGAACACACTTCCCCAACAAAAGGATTGTGTATGTGTGTATGCAGGCAGCTGCAGCAATAAAGGAGAGAAAGGGCATCAGTCATTGTCTGCTGTCCTTAAACCTTTCACCTTCAAATTACAGACCAGACCTATTACATTAGTCACCTGTGTTTCAACTTGGGGCCAGAATATTTCTCTCCTCAAGGGGGCTTGATCAGCTTCTCCAGTAAAATTCTAGCCTTGCTCTAGGAATCATTTTTACTTCAGGAGGGTCAATCAAGTATACTAAAAGTTACTATTGCTCCATAATTTCCATATTGCATACACTTATCATGTATACTCCTGCAGAAGTGAAAGCACATTTTCTAGATACTTCAACAACTGGCAGTACGACACACAAATGTCGGTTTGGCGGATACCTGGAATGTATCTGCCTGAATGCGTGTTGCCAAGTGTACAGTTTGCTTAAGAAGGAATAATCTTCTGGGCTGCCACCCTAAAGTTGCACCAAAAGGAACTTTTATTGCTACAGCATATGTGTGCTATTTGGCTGTAGAACAGCGGAATCTCTGGAGTATACCTTGAATTCTGTCAGTGTAAGTTGGACTGCCATCTGTGATCTAGAACTATCCAGCTTATCCAGCATCAGTAACTGTCACTCAATGCAACCGAATCCTTACAGCAATGTTCCACCAAATACTGCAAGGCCTTCTAAGATGGCTATAACTATTATCAGTAAGACTATCACTATTAATGTAAGCAGCAGATGTTACAAACTCCTTATTAATAAAAATAACAGCTTCAATCTATTATATAATGAGCATGTGTCTACAAACTTTTGGACAGTGTTTATTATGGACCAAGGACACAGTGTCATTAAAAGGACCACTCTTATGAAGCACCTAAAGCTACTTGAGTTCTAATAGAGTCCATCCAGGCTAGCCTTGGGCTGGAGGTCAAAGCGTGCCACAGAATCAGCTGGACGGTACCTCTGAATAGTGTAATTTGACTTTGTATGTAATGTTTTTGTTGGACTAGTAGGTAAAAGGGCATAACTATGCCACATTTTTCCATTAGGAGTTTCATTTAACAATGATATTTTGTAGGTGACTAAAATAGTTCTTTGTCTAGCTAGAAAACCAAAAGAAAATAGTTCCTCCACTGCTAAATACTGTTGTGTACCATTTGAGATTTGCCCATTCTAATACCACTGACAAATAATTGAAACATTCCCTACGGGTCCAAAAAAGACATTTTAAAATAAATTGTTTATTTTAGCAATTTAAATTTAAAATCTGTTATTATCAGCAGAATAACAGCAAATGTTTTTTTTAGAAAACGCAATGCACATCAGTTGAATTAGGGATGCTAAATTGACCCTAGGTATGAATGTGGTTGTCTATTTGTCTGTCCTGCTATGGACTGGAGACCCGACCATGACTTATATCAGTGTGTAATGAATAACTTTCATTCATTAATTTGTTTGTTCGTTCGTTCGTGCGTGCGTTCGTTCGTTCGTTCGTTCGTTCATTCATTCATTCATCATTATCTAAACAGTATCCAACCCTAACTGTGGAATGGAACTGGAGCTCCCAGCAATACCCACACAGACATGGGGAAACCATGCAAACTCTTGGATCTTGGCCACCCTAGCTGGAAATTGATCCCAGATTGCTTTCAACAGTGCTTACCACTGTGCCACCCCACCACTAACAAAGACAAAGAGCTCACAAATTAGTTTCTCTTACTTTGGTCCTCGCTACAACAAAATGCCTTGGCTGAGCCTTTGTGTGCAATGCAAGATAAGCATTCTATCATGAGTTCGAGTATTGTGTGCTTAGGTGGACTAGCAAACTGGTGTTTTCTACTGTAGTTCTTTTCTCTACTGTAGGGTTTTAATGGTGCCAAAATTTCAGTCCTGGCACCGTTACCGGTTTATTCTCTGAGACGTGATATTTGTTGAGCTAAACAACAAAATCACAAGTTAGTGACAAAACTGTGATTTTAGTGCGGGCTCTTTGAGTGTGCCCAGAGTTTTCTGTGCACAGAAAACTCTTGCCACCTTGCACAAAAACATTCTGATTTGGAGACTGTGTTATGCCACTTCTGGTGGAGGTAACAGTCATAAAAATTGTATGAGAAAAAAGTGTAGGAAAATATGAAATATTGCTCGCAAGAATCCAGCCACATTCTCTCATTCCTTAAAAGAGTGATAAAATATACCCAACAAAACCCCAATGAACTACTGGCTTCAGTGGGTGGGGGTGGGGGGTTGGGGAAGAGCCCCCCACAAGACACACAGCTGAAGGGTGATTCTTTAGCCTAGTAAATGAGTGAGTGAGTGAGTGGATGGATGAGTGAATGAATGAGTGGGTGAGTGGGTGAATGAGTGAGTGAGTGGGTGAGAGTGAGTAAGTGGGTGAATGAATGAGTGAGTGAGTGAGAGATTGAATGAGTGGGTGAGTGAGTAAGTGATTGAGTGAGTGGGTGGATGAGTGAGTGAGTAAGTGAGTAGGCGAATGAGTGAGTGAGTGAGTGAATGAGTGAGTGGGTGGATGAGTGAGTAAGTGAGTGAGTAGGCGAATGAGTGAGTGAGTGAGTGATTGATTAAGTGAGTGGGTGGATGAGTGAGTTAGTGAATAGGCGAATGAGTGAGTGAGTGAGTGAATGAGCGAGTGAGTAAGTGAGTGAGTGGGCAAATGAGTGAGTGAGTGAGTTATTGGCCAGATCCATGAGGTGCTTTCATTTAAATATCACTGTTTTTGGAAACAGTAAATGTTGCTTGAGGCTTGAATAAATAAAAAGAAAAGATTGTAAATTGTGTCACACTCTTCAAGAAATGTCTTTATTAGATGAAACAAAAGAGAAATGAAAACTTACTCAGTATAATGGAATTTTTATGATGAAACCTATTTTTTCATTATAATGCCACATCTATTCTTCCAGCAGTAAAAGTGGTTTACTTATATATAAACCTGACCTACGATCAGGGGTGTGATGTGTTTATCCACATAAATGGAGCAAGAAATTCCAATTGAGTTCAGGATTTTGTCAAAAACATCCCTAATGTCACCATTGCATGGATTTTTTTTTCATTGTCATTTTTTTGGTTTGTTGTATCACAACTGCCCAGAGGTCAGTGCCCTCTCCACCAATTACTGGCAAGATTCTAAACAGACATGATGTGAGCTTGGACTTCTACATTAATGACGCCTATTTTTAACATTGGAAGGAAACTGGTGGGTCCTTGGTATTTACACACAAACACAGGCAGGAAGAAATATGGGCTACCCAAGCTGGACACATACACACACACACACACACACACACACACACACAAATCCATGTGTGCACTACAGCACCAATACGCACTCTCTCGCTCATACACACTGTTGTGAAAGATTTCCTCCAGATAAGGCAGGAGTGTCCTAAGCGGGGTGCCATGCTTTCTCTGCAGCTCTCTAACACCCAGATGACCAACAGAGGATAAAATGACTAGATGACTAGATGAGGGGAGGAATACAATTGGAGTAGATAGGAATCCTCGGGAGTTGGATGCCTCCTTCCAACAAACACACACACACACACACATACACACACAGGGCAGTTGTAGCCTCCATACAGGCTTTTACCACGCCGGTGGGCTGACGTGATGTAGGAGGAACGGTCAAGGGCGTGGAAACGTGCTGTAATTTCAGATGAGAAGTTGAAGCCCCCAGGGTGAAAGGGTAGCCCTGTCGTGTATATTAGGAGGTCCAGGGGGCCAAAACGCCTCGTCAGTCTTTGACGCTGCGCATCTCTATGTATGATGAACTCATCAGTCCTTCTGAGGGACGAGAAGAGAGAAAGAGCGTGTGTGTGGATAGGGTTAAGAAGAAGAGATAGAGGGGGGTGTGTGTGTGTGTACATTAGTGTGTGAGAGAGTGTATGTGGGGGGGTCTAATAAATATCTTTGATTGCGTACTGATACGCCGCTGAGGGAGCGTATCCGTCTTTAAAAAAACCACACCGTCAAGTTTAGCATTCAACACGTGTCGCGAGAGTGATGAAGAGAGAGAGAGAGAGAGAGAGAGAGAGAGAGGGAGAGAGCGAGAGAGAGAGAGAGAGAGAGAGAAAGAAGGAGAGAGGGGGGAGAGAGAGGTTGCTAGGTGACGGGGCGTATATACTGAATTTTAACAAAATAACTGGAGAGAGAGTGTGAGAGAGACGGAGTGATAGAGCGCAAGGGAGAGAGAGAGGGAAAGGGAGAGAGAGAGGGAGAGAGAGAGAGAGAAAGGGAGGGAGAGAGCTAGTCAGCAACATGTAGGCAGGCTGAGTGAAGAAAGGTCGAGACTGTGTATACGTACAATATTTAACGCAGACGTGCCGGGGAAAGGAAAAAAGGGGAGGAAAAAGGAGGGGGAACGGGAGTGAGAGAGCTAGAGAGAGAGAGAAAAAAGAAACTGGTGAAAATGGACAGCAACGGGATAGATGAGGAGTGGATGAAGTGCCGCGGGGAGAACAGAGTATCCGGATCCTGAAACGGTGAGTAGGACGGTTTGTTTTTGGGTTTCGTCCCACCCCCTGTTTTCTGGTGGTGTAGGTGAAGTGTAGCCGGCTTTGCCCTTCAGAAAAAAGGCGACGATGTTCGGAGGCTGAGCAGAGGTAGCCGTGCTGGTGCGGGCTGACTTTTTTTGGTGGATGGAGAGGAGGACCGAACGGTGTGCTAGGCTAGAGGATTTGACCCTTCTGTCATTGATGCGAGTGCACGCAGTACAAGGACTCTCTCTGCCCTGACTATCGCTCAGACACACGCACACGCACGCACAAGCTCGTACTTAGCCCTGTTGCCTCACACACGCAGCCACCTCGTAAGCCACCTCGTAACTTTACGCACGGGTATGCAGGCTCAGGAGGGCAAACGGCTGGTGCCCAGTGGAAACACGAACGCGTTCATGAGTACCAGCCTGCCAGCCGAGAAACACTGTAGCACAAGGTCGGAATAATATATATATATATATATATATATGTATATATCTCCTTTCCTCCTTTGTGTCTCCTTGAGTAAGGCTACTGAGGCGCGATGATCAAATGACTGATTAATCTTCATGTTGTGTGCAGCAAGCCGTCGCCTGGGCTAAATGCGTCGCTGAAATGGCCAAAGGTTTTGTACATTTCTGCTCTTTTTAAGACATGCAGATACACGCGCTTTTTCTAACCCCCAGAAAAAGAGCATTGGCACTGAAAGTGTTCCATGGAGGGCAACATTGCATATAAGCTTGCCATTTTTGTGTATTTTGATTAATTCACAAAGTGGAAGCTGTTTAATTCAATCTACTTCTCCTTCCTACCCCCCCCCATCCGCAATTGAAGTATGTCTAGGTTCATGGATTGGAGCCCATGTTGTGCCGTTTGCTCAGATTGTGAAGCCTTTTTGTGTGCCACTTGTTACTGGGTTAGTCATGATTTCAAGATTCTGCTGGCCGGAGACTTTTCAAGCGACGTGAAGTCAGCTTTTAAAGTGAAGGCTTAATGATTGATGCATAGTACATCTAAAACCTGACCCTTTTCTCATGTGGTCAGACTACGTTGCCCTGTGCTGTTTCTTCCCATGATTGCCTGGCTGCTCCTGATGGCTGATACTGAGTCAGCCTTTTATGTCAAGATTTATCCGGGGTGACCAGTATCGCAAACAGCATTTTCACCATTCCCTCCCAATACACAGTCCCTTCCCCCCGTTATTCAAGTTGTGGTGAGGTCTGTGGCAACCTGCCTGAGAAATTCATTAGTGCCATGACAGCCTTAGACAAGTCCCTGCAGGAGAGCCCGTTCTGCAAGAGCCACCTGAAGGCTTGTCTGACGGGTGGAGAGAGCAGGGAGTTCGGCAGCGGTGGTGGTGGTGGAGAAGGTTGGTGGGGGGGCACACAAGGGAGGGGGAGCGTGGGCATGCTCCCAGAACGGCGACACTTCAAAGCCCTCCCCAGGATACAGCTGTCGAGTCCATGAGCGTGCCACCCCAAAAAACTACTCTCACTCGTCTCAGTAAATCAGCGAACTTCGATGGAGGTGGAACCAGCACAGCGAGGGGGCATTTCGGGATGATGGACCCTCAGGAAACGGGCTTTGAGATCCTGTCCTGTTTTCTCCCCTACGCCTTTTTAGTGGTGCTTGCCAGGATTTCAGGCTTGTCAGACCCACAGCTGCTCTGAGCAGCCACCTCCTACATCCAGCCCTGTCACATATAGGCCTGTACATCAGAGCCAAGTTGCATCACTCGAGGCGCGGGAGGGAATGACTGACTGACTGATTGACATTCTTTCAATGCAGCTCATCAGAGCGCAGAAATGCAGTCCATCTTGCTGTATTTTCAGTGGACTCCACTCTGAGAATCTGAGACTAAGACATGTCATGACGCCCCATCCCTCAGTTTCAGTTGCACTTCCAATCTGATTCCGACTGCTAGCAAAACTTGTGCACATTCCAGAAGTATGCACATGGAGCACAATCTGCTGCTCGGCAATTGTGCAAACATTAATCCCCAATGACTTGTATTTAAAAGCACTGCCAGTGAGCCCTCAGATAGTCTTTGCATATCTAAAGCAACAAATACGATGCATGTTTTACTGCATGTACATTTGTGTGAACGTCGTTTTAAGTGAATAAACACTAAACACTCCAAATGTGCGAATGTGCAGTACACTTGCAACCTATACAGCAGTTTATTATTTGAATTTATTTGTAGAAATTGTGGAAACATGGACAGGTTCAGTAACTCTAGATAGCTGATCACATAACTGATGACTTTAACTGTTCTTTTTTTTTATTATGGGAGTGAAGGTAGACACTTGCGCCACTTCACTTGAAATGGAAGGAAACGACAAATAGATTAGTATAGAAATAAAAAACAATAGAAAATAATCTAATAGAAATACAAAATACAATACAAAACACTGTGTTTATGATATTTGCGAATAGACAATATGCCCAGTGCTCTTTTTCTAGTCTTTTAGCTATTTAAATTGTAGTTTTTCATTAAATAATAAATAACAGTTCACTACGTAATGATGATGCTTTCTGGATAGACAGATTGTGTTGTTTTTAAATTCTATTTCACAAAAACAACTTGACATTGTCATTAAATGCAAAGCTTAATATTTTTCTACCTCATAAAGGTGTTACAGATTCAAAGATTTAGCATTTTTGACAGAATTTCTGGGCTTATTTCAATAAGCAAAGAGTAAGGAATGACAAATGAAAAGAAATATGCTATGGGGGGCTGGGGGAATGTAATCATTGTGCTTAATATTACTCCTAATTGTGTGACTGACAATTGTGAATCCCAGTTGTTTTTTCAACCATTTGTTTTATTCCTCTTGGATCATTCATAATATCATAATTAAAAAAATAAAATGGGTAACAATGAAGGCCAGTATTCGTGAGGCTGCATGACACATACATAAACTTTTCATGACAACTGACAAAAACCTACATAAATATTTATAAAGGTTTGGTCCAGGAAGCGTCAAAACAAACATTTTTGAGGCGAAGTGACATCAAAATGACACTCAAGCTCTGTGCATAGTGGCCTTCAGCAAAGTGTTGCCAAAAATCCTTCCTTCCTGCAAAAAAGTGAGGTCTTAGGAAGTGAGATGATCTCAAATCTACTCTCTCTATATGTCTAATATTTCTCATGTTTTTGTAAGCTTTATCAAAATTTCTTTCTAGAGATTTTGACTTCTTTAAATGATTTTATCAAGTGACATGATTGCATTGTGCTGGTAGATCTTTAGGTTGTTTCAAGCATACATCATATTTTGCAGCATTTTCCTAATAGTCCACCCCTCTACCTACTGTCAAGCAAATATACTGCAAAAAAGATGTGGGCAGTACTATTTCTTTGCTGTGGCTAGAACAATCGCACAGGACAAAGTGACCTAATATTTCAACACTGAGTGTGTAATTGCTTTTTTTGCCATAAAGAGTTCTCCCATTAATCACAATCACAGAAAGCTAGTTATACAGTTGGATCACATCCAGGAATAGTGACTTTCTCTGGCGTTAGCTAGCTTGAGAGGCTAGCTAAAGCCAGAGAGGAGTTCCCCACTGGCTGCATTTGCAGTGGCTAATGTGGACTTGCCTAGTCTTGTTTTTCAAGAGTATGTATATGTGTGTATGTGTGTGTGTGTGTGTGTGTGTGTGTGTGTGTGTGTGTGTTTGTGTATGTGTGTTGGACTGTTCGGGTCTTAATGAGGCAGTGGATCTGAGGGACTGTTGTTTCCTGCCGTTTACCACTGTTTCCATGGCTAAAACTGTTTAGATAACGTTATACTAGCAGTTAGCATCTATCTCAATGGACTGGATATCACAGAACAAAGTTCTCAGTCTTGAAGTCTTTGAACTTATATTTTATATTATATTTTCCAGGCCTAGGATTCAGGATAAAGCTCCTATTTCCAGACTACCTGTCTGTCCAATAGAAATGCATGGCTCTTCAACTTACAGCTGATATAAAAGAATCAGAACAGACTTTGTTTCCATAGATTGAGCACCTACTTGAAACTTGAAACTGATCTGTCAAATACATTCTTTATCTCCCAGTGTTCAGAAGCTGTAGTCCTAAGACTGTTGTCTTAAACTTGGATTTTGCATGAGCCAGGCAGTTAACTGGATCTGATCCAGCTATTGTGTTGAGCTCTGCAGCATATAATAGTGGACAATGATTGCTAGCACTTAATTGCTTTGTGGCAAACTGATGTGGCGGCAGGACATAGTCATCACAAACTATGCCAAAATGTATCCTGTCATTTAGATTTGATGTTGGAATGAAATGAGCCAGAATTGTACAAATCTAGAATGAACACATTTCATCAGTAAGGCCAGAAAGTCAGAAAGTCAGAGTACATGGTGAATATGTTGTGGATTTGTCCTCCACAGCACAATGATGGTTATCTGTACATAACATCATATAGACAGCTATTTGCATTAGTATGTCGCTATATTCTCTGTGCATTAGGGATCCATGATAGGAATTGGTAGATTTTCACTTCAAACTCGAGATCAGCAGTTAGCCAATTTCAATTTTATTTTGGCTGATCTGTGTTGCAATTTAATATTATGGGTGTAAAAATGCACGGAAATATTGTGATATTGCAATGCAAAAAGGTGACAGTATGCATTGTGTAAAATATGCATTCTGTTAATTATAATATTTAAAGTAGCTGCATTGTTTAATCTGTGCCAGTTAACAACCCAGTCCATCACATTCATGGCACCCTAGTCTCATTACTAAATTGTGCCATAGCTGAATAGAGTCATCCTTTTTCTTCATTCAACTTTCATTCTAAATATTGTGAGAATATTGAATTGTTTTCTGTCTTATTTTGTTGAATGTATCGTGAACCGTGAGCCCTGAATCATCTGTTGAACTGAATTGTGAGCTGACTGTATTGTACCCCCTACTTAATATAGTTGAAAGTGAGCTTACACTCTGTTTGAATGCTACTACACCTGTACCAAAACGTTGTTGCACAATTATGCATAATATTTGGTGCAAAATTTTTAGTCAGCTCGTACTTTCAATGGAGCGCTATATTAGAATGATGTTATTTTAAAAAGGTAATTGATTTTATGTTTGAGAATTTACAATGTCAGTTTGGGCCATTAAAGAGCAAATGTTATTTATGACATATACTGCTCACAAAAATTAAAGGAACACTTTTTTTTTTTGGGCCTGGCATGAAATCAGTTAAACCTGTCTGATAATTTTCTGGTTGGTTAAGCAGCTGAGGGCATTGTTAATCACTTTCAGCTGTATTGGTGTTC
>JBBJLS010000002.1:221695-244004 GCA_037577275.1 Bryconaethiops microstoma
ATATATATATATATATACACACACACACACACACATATATATATGGCTGGCTTATATGTGTGTAATGACATAACTCTATAAGCATGCTACAGCAGGCTGATTATTACTGTAATAACTGTCACTGCTACTGGAGAGATTACTTTCACAGGCCCTGCCTCTCAACTCTCACTGACCAATCACAGCACGGAGGGGGACGGCCCGTGGGGGCGGGCCCTCCCGGTGATCTGTATATTGTGTGCACGCGCGTCACGATGCACGCTCTGCACTGGAGAGGCTCGCGCTCCCGACTTGTCCAGGGTTCTTATATAGGGTCTATTTTAAGTGGTGGGGGGGACGAAACTCTACCTCCATCCTGAACGCTGTTTCCTCCGAGAGCACAATTGGTCCGGTGTTGGTGCGGGAGGAGGAACCCGAGGAGGGAAAAGAGGAGAGAAAGCTCCAGCTCCGGATCAGACCTGCATGGGAGAGAGAGAGGAGTGACACCAGACGCGTCCGTCCTCAGTCGCGAGAGGCGACCTAACCCGAAAGACACTTTTATTTTATTCTTCTTATTGTGATCGGAACCTCAAGTTTTCTGGAGGAAAGATGGCTTTACCTGGAACCATTCTGCCCTCCATTTCTACATTCGCCAACCAGAAAGAGAAACTTTGGGAAAATGTAAGTAAATATTTGCGCTTCTGCATCATTTACGCACACGTTGAAAGACAGAAAAAGTGTCACATGCCATCCTAAAATAAAACTTCTGTTACTTGAAACGAGGAAAGAAAAAACAGTTCCAGTGTCTCAGGTACTCAGTATCCACGAAATACCATCTTTCAGTTGGAGTTTTCTAGCTGCTGTTTTTTTTTTCGTTTGGTCCAAAATTAAACGCGGAGAGGTGTGCACTACAGAAAAGCAGGTGCTTTTACTACCCCAGCAGAATGTAATAAAAATGATTAAAAGGTAATAAGGAGGTAAATGTGAATTTCTAAATTTGGAAATGATAGTACATGCGTTCATAGACAGGAGAAAAAGTGCAATCATTTGAAAATTTGAAAAGTGCAAATGGATATTCTCAAGTCTTTTGAGAATAATGAAAAGTACTCACTTCTGGTTAAGTTTCAAGTTTTTTTTCTATCCAGTACTAAACAAGTCTTTCTTTTTTCCTTTCTTCTATCCAGTACTAAACAAGCTCTTCTTTTTTGTCTTGCAGAGATGGAAAGCAGAGGCAGAGCAGAAACCTCTTGCTTCCACGTGCCCCACGTTCATCGGGATACAAACCACAGACACTTGTCGTGGTGCGAAGGACGACGAGGATCTGAGCAATTTCTTGGATCTGGAGTTTATTCTGGCCAACACAAGTGGCCCGGAGAGCTCAGCTGTGGAGTACAACCCTGCAGCCCCGGTAGAGCCCTGCATCTTGTACCAGCCTGTGCCTACGGAGCACTGCTCGCCGCCTCCGCCCTACTCCAACAGCCTTATGGCAGAGCTGCTGCACTGCGAGGTGGACAGCTCATACGGCATGGCAGGCAATCCTGGGGCCATCCATGGACGCTTTGTGGCCACCACAACCGGATTCCCCAGACAGGACTTTGTAGACAACATCAAAGTGGAGCCTTTAGCCGATGGCTATGGGCCAGTTATGGGCATGGTGCCCCAGAGCTGCCGGAGAGTCAAGCAGGAGGGCGACGCGTCCTGCATGATGGCCTTTGAACAGCCCAGGCTGGCCGTTTCCCCACAGGCGGCCGGCAGCATGACCCCACCGCTCAGCCCGGATGACCGGGCTCACGGCCAGGCCCGGCTGTGCCACAGCATGTTTCCACAAAGCTATTACCAACCTGCTTACCCTCAGTGCGTGCCGCCGCCCTACACACAGCCACAGCAGCAGCAGTTTGTTCCATTTGAAGACAGCCTCAGCCTGCACAGGGGCCAAGCACACGGCGCATTGCTCACACCTCCGTCCTCGCCCCTCGAGCTGCTGGAGGCCAAGCCCAAACGAGGAAGACGTGCCTGGCCCAGGAAACGTGCTGCCACGCACACCTGCACATTCGCTGGCTGCGGCAAGACATACACCAAGAGCTCCCATCTCAAAGCACATCACCGAACTCATACCGGTAAGACTTCCTGTCTTCACTCTCAAACCACATACTTTACATTGTAGTTTCATAGTAGTCAGAAAATAGTCTGCAGTAGTCACCTGATAATAAATCTTAGGACTAATAGCTTTATTATAAGTCTTCGGTTTAAAGGACTAAAAAGCATAAATGTTGGTCTAGTAGCATCTTACTGTCTTATATAGTAAGTACTGTCCTACTGTAAGAGTAACTTCAGCACTGGAGGTGTTTATGCAAAACTGATATTAGGCTGCTCATATAGCATCATAACCATGTCAGCTATTTTGATTGTACACGCAACCTAAATGTGCTTTTTTCTATTCCTCTGACAGGTGAGAAGCCTTACCACTGCAACTGGGAAGGCTGCGGGTGGAAGTTTGCACGCTCGGATGAGCTGACCCGCCATTTCCGCAAGCACACAGGGCACCGGCCCTTCCAGTGCCATCTGTGTGAGCGTGCCTTCTCCAGGTCCGACCACCTGGCCCTGCACATGAAGAGGCACATGTGAGAGACAGAGAGGGAGAAAGCGATGAAACAAATATCCAAAAGCATCATTACTGCCTTATTTAAGTACCTTGTAATAGACCAAAAGACTGTTTTCGATAAAGATTTATATTGTTCTTATACTTTTGTAACAATGTAGCTGGTACTACGGATCCACAGAGCCGTTTTTAAAGGCAACATGAACTGTTTTGGGGCAAACACCAACCTGAGGGCTGGTCCTAAATATAGCTATGTTTAAACTGGAAATAATGTGTAAGTTAAAACAGTGCCTTTATAGTGATGGACGCGCTGCCAGACGAGTGCAAGCCTGACGACTAGCAAAACCTGAAGAAAAAAAAAAAAACAAAGCTTAAAGGAAAAACCCTAAAGCCTGTTTGTGTATATGCATATGGAGTATGCAGAGCGACAATGTTTTGCTTTTAAAACTGCCTCCAAAATATTTGGAACGACCACAACTGTAATGCATTTTGTGATACATTTTCAATTGTTTAAATTGTGTGGAATTTTTTTTTTATTTTTTATTCCAACATATTGTATCATGAAGGTACAATAACCTGTTCAGGCCCCAGTGTACACTAGCACATATATCAGGGCTAGATGTCCTGAGTTTTTTTTTAATTTTTTTTTTTTAAGATTTATGTACAGACGTTTTATATTGTAAGTACTGTATTTATTGTACATATTAAACTAAATTTGACTATATTCCTGTTTTCATGTGCGTCTTTCTGACTTTCTGACATGTTCTTCTAAACCCATGTGGCGAAAGTTCCTCCTGTTAAAAAAAAGGCTCACATATTAAAGCTCAGCACACTACATCAGCCTCTTATTACGGGCTACTTTGAAGTTGGTTTGGAAATCGAAGTCCCCAGAAACTCAAGCTACAGCACACAAGCTGGTCACGGTAACCATGGGCCATTACACGGCATTTGGTTAAGTCGAGGGTACGAGGCTGCTATTCCTGAAACCCCATTCAGGCTTATGGAGTCGGGTATTATAGTTCAGGCCAAGATGCTTTCCAGCTGCTGCGAGATGCGGCCCGCAGCCTGCGGCTTCTGCCTATAAATACAAACATTACATTTACATAATTACAGAGAGAGAATTTAGATATGTCTGGACGGAGGGGCGCTGGGCTCCACACTGAAGATCTAGCACTGCAGGGATAAAGCTTAAAGATGGCACATTTAGAGAAGCCTTTGATGGTGGCTTGTTGAAACAGATGTCTAAGTGTCTCGACTGCTGATGAAATTCAAAAATTGGACTGTTTCAAAGTTGACGTCCACTTACAACCTTCATAACCATGATTTACTATGGAACCAAAACATTTATTACTTAAACTTTTGGCAAAAAAGGGTTAGACCACACCATACGACAACATAGACGACCCACTTTTGGTTCTCTAAAGAACTCTTTAAAAGTATTACATTTATAATGTAAATGTTCTTTACCAATTAAGGCTTTTTCGTAGAACCATACATCCAAGGCAAGAATCATTAAGGAACTCTCAGTTTTAAAATGCTGACACTCAGTTCGTGAACTTTGCAAAAGGTTAGCTCACTGTCCAAGTGCTGGTTCGAACCCTGGTGATGCGACAACCAGCATTAAGTTTAATTAAGTATAGTTGGCCCCCGTTCTACCTGGTTGGGTCTCTTATCACTCAGCAGGATTCCAGTCAATGCTTGCCTGTAAGCACAGTGGTCTTTAAACTATGTTCCACAGGGGGGCGCTAAAGGGGCTGTGAAAAAAGTTTCCAAAGTTGGATCTCTACTTAGTCCTTTTTTAATTCTGTTACTTTATTAAACCGGCTTTGGCCATATCTAAAAAAAAAAAAACAACAACAAAAAAGTGGTACCCATTAAAAAATGGTAGCTGAACATTAACATTTAATGAGTTATCAGTAATGCCACTTATCTACACCATCATTCTTGTATAAAGTGGCCAGCGGTAGTTGCGGAGAAAGCTAAAGAAGTGGACGAGGTTCTGGTAGGCAGGGGTGGAGGACTGGCAGCAGTGGCGCTATCCATAAAGGTGACCTGAAACTAAGAAAGTCTGAGCTGCAGCTGATGTGAGAGAATCCGCACTTAATGTTAATCTTTTAAGCAGGTCAAGCTGTCCAGTGACAGACAAAAGTGACAGATGCAGATGATGGCCAGGAGGCCTATGTTTTTCCAGGTCTTGGAGCAAGCACATACTAGCCATCATCCTCCCAGCTTGGTAGCATTGTGTGATAGGAAAGAGCTAGAACTGGACACGCCCAAATTAGGGACAAAAATGAGGTAAAATCCAAAAGAACTTTGGAAAGAAGGCGGCAAAATTGCAACCAGACCCAGTAGTTCTCTTCCAGAGACTGTGAAAAGGAATTAAACTTTAGTTTGCTGAAACTTTTCAGCCTTTCTTGGTTGCATGTGAAGTGGCGTATGTGTGAAATTGGGGTATTGCTCAGTGCTGGTCAACGCAAATTCTCCTACGAGAAAAAAGAAGAAATGTAAGCAGGGCTATTATTAGCAAACCAGCGAGGTGTAAAAGTAAGTCTCATATCACTTTTTCTGTTCTGAGGATAGTAACTTCTACTACCAAGCCATGCATGAGCAACTATATAAGCTTCTTATTTTCCAAGGCCTTCTAAATCTAAACTGAGTTGTGCTATGAGTGAGATACGTATTTAAATAGGCTTTTAAAAAAGTCCCCACATTCTGCTAGTGTTCAATGTTAAAATGTTCAGTGTGAAAATAATGTTCAAATGAGCGCACTGCCACTGCAAGAACACGCAACTTGGAAGCAATGGCATTGTTTCATGAGTAACATATTAGTTCAGAAGAAAAAACACTCAAAAAAAGGAGGGACGAGTCAATCTCGTGTTCATAAATGTGTTCCAAATGAAAATATGAAAAGATCTCCTCCTATTAGCCCACTTGACACTAGAACCCAAATGAAAAACTAGACGAGAATGTGGCCGAGCACGTCTGGCCAGAGGTCCTTTAAATTAGCCACACATGGGGAAGCTTAGGGGTGAGGGGACACACTGAAGAAAAAGAATAACACAAAAATGAGAAAAGAATTCCAGCCTGTATTTTTGTGTCACCTGAGCCTTGGCCTGGCTGCTCATTTGTCCTTTAAGAATTTGTTTTTAAGAATCTTTAATACAGGCCCTTCCCCGGCCTTCAGTAAATAAAAGAAAAAAGATTTTCACTCAAGGAATTTCCTGTTATTTCAAATGGGTGTAATTGACATAGCTAACCACAAACTCATGCAGCTGCTAAATTATTTTCACACTCAGATCAGAATCTTTCCAAGCTGTATTCATGTCTAACTTACTCAGCATAAGCTCACCTTACCAACTGATCCACAAAAAAGAAAAATAACTGGATACAAGAAGTTTCACAAGAGACTGGAACACCTGTTTCTTTTCCTGTAGGTTACAATACATGTGTAGAGTGACTCAAATGAAGAAGAATTGGCAGAGTTAAGATAGCCCTGAAGATGCTCTGATAGCACACAAGATTGATTAGCCATTCATTATTATGAATTTGACGATTCGTCCCAGGTGGCAGAGTTGAAAATATGTTAACATGTTCATTGGGAGTGATGGGGATGGACAGGATCAGGAATGAGTTTATTAGAGGGACGGCGAGATTGCGTTGGTTAGGACGTGGGCTGAGGAGAGACTCGGAGTGTGTTGGGAGAAGGATGCTGAGGATGGAGCTGCAGGGAAGAGGAGGAGAGGAAGGACTAGTAGGAGGTTTATGGATGTGTTGAGGCAGGACATGCAGGCAGTTAGTGTGAGAGAGGAAGATGCAGAGGAAAGAAGGAAATGGAGGCGGTTGATCCGCTGTGGCCACCGCTAGTCGGGAGCAGCCAAAAGCAGAAGAGTCCTAATTGTGCCATGAAGCAATGACACACTTTGTTTACACCTGGTAATTTCATGTATCTCGAGTATCAGGATTATATTTGGATGAGGCTGAGCCACATAAAAATGCAGGTGTAAGCGCACCCAAGATGCACTGAAATCATATATTTGAGCCACATGTTCTAGCAGTGCACCTGTCTCTCCAAGACACACCTAACAACCAAAAGCCCTCCCGAGACTGGTATAGTGCCCCCTACTGTTCTGCTTATGGAAGAGAGAACGTCATTAAACACTTAATACAGACATCACAGCTCTTTCAGCTCATCTTTGGAAATTTCTCATGTAGTTCCACAACCCACGTTGGACAAGCCAGGAAGTTTAAATAAAGCCCCAGATTAGTTCAACTTTACCTTGCTTCACTGTATTTACCTGCCTCACTACAATAGTGTTTTAACACATGGTTCTTGTTGGCAACAAAAAGGATCATTATCAGATCATTATTCTAAACAGCCTACTATTGTAAACACTGACCGTATCGTGCTAAATTGAGCTTTTCCTTTGAATAGACGAACGAGGAGCGGTACAGGCAATTGTTTGTTGTATATGAGCTGGTTTGCAAATTACTCCCCAAACAGTGATCGGATTTCAGTCTGACTGACTGGAGACACATTTTAATACCAAGTGTAAACACATGTTTATAAAATCTGATCAAAATTCAGTCCAGATACTAGTCACATGAAGTTTTCGGGTTTAAACAAGGCCATTGAGTACCACTTAGGGTTACACGTCATACGAGGATTCATACCACCCATTATTCCCAGTGTTCCTCTGCAGTGGGTCATGAAATTCTCTCTGTTTCTGGATCATAGAACTAGCTTTCCAGAGGTGTAGTCTACACAGGTCTAGTATACACCACATACCCACTAAACAGCATTAGGATTTCTTTACTTAAAAGTGGTGGGGGGGAGAGAGAGATAAATAAGCAGAAACAAGAGGCATAGTTAGTCACCAAGGTGCTCCTTGAAGAGGTGAGTCTTCAGACGACGCTTGAAGACAGCGAGGGATTCCACAGACCTGATCAGAAGAGGGAGTTCGTTCCACCACTGGGGGGCCGAGACTGAGAAGAGTCTTGACGCATGCCTTCCTCTTCTTTTGAGCAGTGGAGGCTCAAGACGAGCCGTGCTTGAAGCCCTGAGAGGACAAGAAGTGATACGTTGTTTGATTAATGCTGTTATGTAAGGGGGTGCAAGTCCATTCTTGGCCTTGAAAGCAAGTTAAGGACTTGAACTTAACGTGAGCAGCCACTGGAAGCCAGTGAAGGTTCCTTAATAAAGATGTGTGGTGTGAGTGAACTTGGGAACCTTGAAGACTAACCTTGCGGCTGCGTTCTGAATACTGTATAAGTTGTAGATTGGTGTTTTTTGTCATTCTAAAAGTGTTTAAGCATATTTGTGCCCACTTATTCTGTTTAGCGGACAAATCTATTTCCCATTTTGAGGTTGGAAGTGAAATTGAACTGTCTGTGTTTGACAGTGTTCTACATATTTTCACTAGTAATTTAGGGGTTGAGAGCTTCATAAATTTGATTACTGTAAAAGGTAATTGCAAGTTTATTTCCTGATGTTTAGATTTAGCCTGTATTTAGGATTTAAGTTGTTGATATTAAAATAATTTACCGCTATGAATATAAAATGATCTTCTATCACTCCATGGTCTTTTTGTGATTTTCATTTTTAGTAGCTATCAGTAGTCAGCATAGGCACTCTGACTGGTCTGAAACTATGCAGCTCCATACGCAGCAGGGGGCGCTGCACTGTGTGTTTTGAGCACTTTCAGGGCAGCATGAACGATCTTCAGCAGTTTGTTCTACAGCAGATCTTCTGTGAGCACTTTTGGTTCTGATCACTACACACCAGGACGCCCCACAAGACCTGTTATTTTGGAGATGTTCAGTTGTCCAGCCATTACAGTTTGGTTCTTGTCAAAGCGTCTCAGATCATTTTTCACATTTTTCTTTAATATCAACTTCAAGAACAGAATGTTCACTCCCCGCCTAATGCCTCGCCCAACTCTCATTAAAAACAATTTGTATGTACAAACACAATTTGAAAAATTACAGCTACTGTTTGCCATGTAAACATTTCAGGACAGACATTTATTTTATTTATTTTATTACTTAAATGAATTAGCTTAATAAAATGCTTGACAGATATACAGAATATTGTCTGAGATCCTAAAAAATATGAAAGTAGATCAATTTAAATCAGAACACTGGACATTATGTCCATACAGGCCAAGGACATCTTCCAAAACCGTTTTCAACATCCAGAAAGAAATAAAATCATCCCCACCCTGCAGACCATCAAGATGTCATGTTTGTGTATTTTGTATTCCCCAGAAACATCTTTTCATCCTCTCTTAGTGTTTTAATTCAGACTAACTCACTGCCATCACTGTCAGAGTTTTGTCTGAGTCTTCTCTTTACTTGACAGAGGACGCTCCACTTAGGAATTGACTGTGAGGTGTCAATCGCTGTTTTGCAAAAGGTCATTTTGAGCATTCAAATGAACACTCGAAACATTATAAAAACAAGCAGGCCAAATGAGTTCTCTGGAGGGTGTCATAATCTTAAGTTGGCAGAAAATAAAAACGTATTGGAAAAAGTATAAAAACCCAAGGAAAATGTTTCAGGAATGCATGGAGATACGACACGACGTGAGAAAATGCTGCATTCCAGAATCCAAGATAACAAGATAGGTAGGTAATCATGCTCCTTAATAGTGTCAATAGAAAATGAAACATTGAAGAGTCTACTCAAGCAAAATTTTATATACTGCAATTGATATATATAGTATTTTACTTTATATGTAGTTTTAATGTGCATTATAAATTTATTTCTTTTATTATCAGCAAGAAGGTCTGAGTAGTCAGGGTTATTTCTCTGTGGAATGATCATGTTCTTCTCATGTCTGTATGGGTTTCCACCAGGATCTCTGGTTTCCTCCCACAATCCAACAATCCACAGACATGCATGTCAGGAGATGTTTGTTTGTGAGTAAGTGTGTGTCTGCCCTGTGATAGACTGATCAGCTCTCCAAAGTGTTTCTCTGCTTTTCACCCTATGACCACTAGGATAGGCTCCAGAAATCCCACCCCCAAATCTGTTTAAGATAACAAACTTAAAACAAAATATTTTACGTACAAAACACTATCGTGACTGCATAGGACACTGGGGTATTATTGTTAGAATGTAGGCTGCAGTTATCAGCTGTGTTTGATGGATCCTTCTTATTGGAGAAGCCTTCAGTGAGTCCTATGAGTTCTTGATGAGAACTATCTGCTGGTGTGGGTGGGCTTGAGTGGGTGGAGCTGGAGATGCCAAATAGGACAACAGTCCATGCCCTGTCTAGGCTTGAAACGAATCCTAAATAAAACATGCAATTAAAATGACAGTATCAGCATTTAACTTTTTTATAGCTATGCTTTCTCTGGGAGACTTGTACTAAGGTTGCCAAAAAATTGACGTTTCTAGCCTTCTTCCTAACTTTCTGATTTGGGAAATGCAATGCTGCCCCCTAGTGCAAACGTTAAAATCACGTTCAAACGTGCTGTGCACATCGTTCACAAAACATCACATGCATACAACCATGACCATGGCTTCATCTTAAAGCTGTGCAAATGCTCTACAGTGATGACCAACCAGCTGCAGGTTTTGTCCTGGTTATCTCTGAATGACGGCAATCTCAGCAAATCCTCCCATTGCTGGTCATCCCCTTTCTCTCGAGGAAGAACAAAATGGCAAAGTAAACATGAAATATACTTTTCTCTTTGTTGTTGTTAAACATCCCTATGCAAATCTGACATTTCTGCTGGCTGGCTGCAGGTGGAGGAACTGTTTGCTGAAGATACAGTGAGCTCTCACGTTCGTGCTGAGGTAGCAAAGGTGATATGTGGGCTTTCCAGCTCGGCCAGTCAAGAATTACTGGGACTCGGTTTAGCAGCGTCATACTCTTTCCATGCACACCTGCTTCAGTTTGTGTAACAGGCCCTGCAGTGGATGGGAGGCTGTTTGGTCTATCTAAGCTTCTCCAGGGATTCTCCAGCTCAACACAGTTTTAAGCAAGTGTGTATGATAATTCACATGATGTCTTCTCAAATTCTCTTAAGCTGGTGTATTCCCTGTTTGTGTTTGTCCCTGGATCAATAAAGTTTCTCTCTATAAACCTTCTCTCTATAAACCCCTCCAACATGGAGGAGAGGCATTGTCTAAAAGTTTTTGAACGCCCTCCATTTATAAAAACTCAAAATGCAGATTACCACAGTCTGCATATGACAAAGTGTATTATTATTATTATTATTATTTTTTTTTTTTTTATTTTATTTATTTATTTTTTTTATTATTATTATTAGAGTTTTACTTTTACTCATACTACATATATTATATTGTTCTTGTCTTTGTGTCTCTGTGTCTGTGCAGTATATAAGCAGTTTCTTCCAGGATAAATAAAACTTTTTGATTCTGATTCTGAAGTCCTCATGTCCTTATACCAGCTTCTAAAAAGATGCAGAATAGAGTTCTGAGTAATTGTTTATAAATAAGTCAGTATTTTGGTATCCAAATAAAATGAAGGTATCTCTGAGATGTTTGATGAACATCACACTGGACGGTCTCTTAGATGAGCAAGCTGGTCAGGTAGTGAAGCTTAGATCTGAAACTAAACAGGGTGAAATGGCATTTAGCTATCAGGCTGCCCCTCATTGGAACCAGCTCTCCACGAAGATCAGATCTGCCTTGATTTTTGCCAGTTTTAAAAAGTTAACTAATAAGATTTGGTCAAAAATCAGCACTGTTATATTACTTTATCTTTGTTTAACTTGCATTTATTTTAATCCTGCATTTATTTTACACAAATTTTATGGTTACTTTCATTTTGTGCGTTTCTTTTTGTTTTTATGCCCTTTTTCTCTTTAAAGCACATTGAATAATGTGCTATACAAAGAATCTCACCTTGCCTTGCCTATAATTATTTGTTATTTTGGACAGCATAGTATATGTCCATTTCCAAATGCTTATAGATCATCTAGGTTCCAAAGCAACTTTTGTGTATCACAAGTGTAGATGAAAGTAGTGTTGGGAGTCTTGCCCAAGGACTCGTATTGGTGTAGGTTGGTGTGTCACGCAGGGTAGGAAAGGAATCCCACTCTCCGGTGGTTTTATCATGAAAGAAAAGGTTTGATTCAAGGGTGAGCTACATGCCCAAAATATGCAAGAAAGCAAAATAAATAGAATCCGTCCAACTTCACTCCTTTGACATGATGTCCAGGCCTTTAGATAGTTGAAGTCCCCCTGATGCAATCAGACATGTGCATTGGAACAACTGGTGCACATCTACTACTGTCAGACATTATTCTCTACCTCAAACTTTTCTTTTTGTTGCAGACTCTGCTGATAGAATACAATATCTATCTTAATTCTGTTTTCACTCGCACTAGTGTGACGCCGTCCTGGAATACTGCATTGTTTGCTTTTGTGTTTTAAAGTCTTGCAATTTCTTTCTCTTTGCACTTGTAGTCTTGGGCTTTATCTACTTCAATTGTTTGTGTTGCTCCACGGAACTTTGTGGTCCTAGAGCAATGTTGTGGTCCTGAAAGAACTTTGTGATTCTCAAAGAATGTTGTTTATACAGTAGAGATGGTTGAAATGACAAACTACTTGACTTGACCTCAATCAGAATTCTTATTATTCAGAATTCCTATAAAAAACATGCTAAAGAGAATGCACACCCATATGCACACACCAATAGGGTTCTAACAATAAAGTTTGCACAATATTTACTGGTGGGGCATAAGCTTCCTTTACTTGTTAGCTTTATTTTTTCATTAGCCTTGTAACTCTTTGGAGTAGAAACTGCAAAACTAAAGAAGTAAAAACTAAACATCACTTGGCTGACTGAATAAGGATAGAAACAAAACAGTATAAAACTGAAATATTCCATAAAAAGCCTTCAATACTGTTGTGTCAGCTGTTTTGTAAGTAAGTTCTGGACCTTAGGTATTGACTTAAAGGTGTAAGGCCAGTATCACACAGCGGCCCTTCTGTCTCATTATGCCCACAATCCCTTCAGGACAGATCAGAGGATTCCAACCTGCTGTCCACTCGTCCTCTAAAGCACATGGATGAAGACCCCTCATGCTTTGTGTGCTGGACTGTAAACATCTCAACTTCCCTCGGGACTCACCACAGGATGATGTGCTCTGCTCTGCACCTCAGATTCTGAGCTTAAGCATGTAGAACATTGTATCACGCTTTTGAAAAATGTTGGATATGCAGCACCTTCAGCACTGGCAAAAATCTAATTGAAGCAAATGAGAAACTGTATCGCAGAACACCAGACATCTTGTAAGCTCACATTCCTGCATCTTTCCATTTCCTTTTTGATGCCTTACTGTTACTGTATCTTTCCCCAGTAAACTTCACGTCATAGTCCTAATTACACAGGTCAACAGGTCAAAATCATCAGAGATAAGTTTATGTGGGTTTTGTAGTGTTTTTCATGCTGATTTTATGCTGTTTACTTTTTCCCGCATGTACAGTTTTTGTGATAAAGCTAGTTGTATATTGCATGATAGTGGTATAATTATGCCACAGTGTGAGTCTGTCTGACTTCACACTGAAAATATTCAAATAGTTACTTGAACGGCGCCTGAGGTTGAATAAAAACCACATGCAAGTCTATTGCAAATCAAAAATTACTCATAATTCAAAAAGCTGATGTTACTAAAAAAAACTGAAAGCAGATCTGAAATCAGCATGAAAAATTGGTTTAGAAAAGTGTGTTGTTGTTTCTGATGATTCCAAAAAAAAATATTTGTTGACCTGTGTTATCTTCTGTGTCTGAACTCTGGTCTTGGATGCACAACACACTTGATTCAACAAATCAGCCTTTCCTGGGTTGAAGTGAGGTTCACTCAAACCAAATTGGTCTTTTCAAGTTCTCCCTGGATGTAACTTCTGCAAAGTTATCTTTTTGAAGAGAGAAATAACATCCAAGATACTAACATCCAACAACCTCAAGGTCCTCCTTTCTGATCCCACCCTCCTTGAATTAACTGTCTTGGCAGTAAGTCATATCTGGAACATGGAGGTAACATGGAGATGGTCCACATTTTTTTTTCCTTCCCACTCTCTGACATTCACATCTCAAGACGCATCTCAACATTTTTAACTTACATCTCACTTTGGACGGCAATACACCATCTGGAGCTGAATCCTAGCAAGACCCAACGCTGGAACTAAAGGTCCTTGTTGTTATTTTAATTACCTAATTTGATGATGTCTTGGTAGAATTCTGGATGTTTTTGTCTCCTGACTCATGTTTCCCTCTACAACATCCCAGATGTCTGATTAGTCTTTTGTCAATATAAGATTTGACTACTGGCTCGTCTTCCTATATTATTATTAGTCCTTATTCTAGACTGCAGCCTTTGAAATGGACAACCACAAGGTCCTTCTGTCTGAGCTTGCCAACCTTGGAATGCATGGAAACATGAAGATAATAAGGAGATGGTCCACATCTGCTCCATGCAAACTCTCAATCAGTGTCCATTCATGGGTTCTGGGTCCTCTTATCTTGTCTCTTAATTATTGCTTTCTTGTGATTTTCCTGCAGTTGCTGATGATACTTCTTACCTTTCCATTCCACTTTTGATATTAACAGTTTCAGTCGAACCTCAACATTACAGATTACAATCTCATCATTAAAAGCACCGCACCACCTGAATCCCAGCAAGACCCTGGGATTAATGATCCTCACTATTAATTTAATAACCACATTTGAGAGGGTTCACCCTCTTATACAAGCTACCAGAACTGAATCTGAGGCAGAATGCAGCAGTGTGGCTTGTCTTCAGTCTTCCTAAGTTCCTGCTCATTCTACTTCATGTCATGTCACACACACTGTCAAAATCAGCCCCTTTCTAGCTGATGACAATGGTCAAGCTTCAAAGATGGCTCATCTTGACCTGCCATCTGTCAAGGCACATGAAGGACAAGCATCAAACCCCTTCTCTATTGAGAAGCTCAGGGGAATGGAATGAACTTCTGTTGGTTATCTGAACAGTACAGCCCTCGCTGCCTTCAAATGCTGACTGAAGATCTATCTCGGTGTGAATCATCTAAATGAACACTATATTAATTAGCACATATTAAACTGTCATGTTTCAGCTGTAATTTTTCTATCCAGTTATCAGACTCTTGCTTCGTGTAGAGTCTTAGCTCAAAGCTAGTTTGGGCTCAAACCCATTTGTACTACAAAAGATACATCATCCTAATGGACAAAAAGCACATTTGTAGGTCATTCTTGATGAGAATACTTGTAAACATTAAACGTTAAAACGAAACCTGTTAAATATATGTATTTCTTTTTCAAAACCTCAGTAGTGCATCAGCCTCTCTTAGATGATTAAATGATAAAAAAAAAATAACATCGGTGTGATCATTTGCAAAATTCACTGTATAATGCAGCCTTATTTACATAGTTTGGCACTTTTTTGCGGAAAAAAAATGCAGAATATTAGAAAGAGTTTAGGATTACACAAATCTAAACTATTCTCTATTTTGTTTAGAAAGTAGCTGCCCTTTACTTTAATACATCTGCTTGCATGAACTGTAGAACATACCAACAAGCTGAGACCCTGAAAACCAAATTTCACAATTTATATTTGTCTTATAAACACATTTTCAAACATTTAAGTACAAATGTTTGGATTGAAATTTATTTAAGATGATGAAAATCATACACTCAAATACAGATACAAAGTGGAGGCTAGAACTAGATCACAGTTTTTCTGTAAAATGTGGGTTTTTTTAATGCGACAGGCAGTGATGTTGACAGAGTTTCTGGCTGCTGTGGGTTTTATACAAAGGTTGAGTGAGGTGAGTACTGGAGAGCTGTGTTGGGAAAGAGAATTCCCACAGCTCCTCTAACGCTCCCCAGGCTCTCTGTCATTCCACCCATATACACATTCTCATCTTTTACCACAGAAATAAAAATTCCAGTCAAGAAAATAAATAAATAAAACAGGAAGGGATCAGAATAGAAGACACTATTGTTGCCAGATGGATGGAAATAACATTTCTGAAAAAGTATTGGGCCAAGCCTTGTCGTAGATGGTTTCTTTTTGGTTGAAAATGTCCATTCAAGATCTTGAATGGGCTCAGGACTCGGCTAAATCCCAACTGAGTTTAACTCATGAACTCAATTTTGATTTGAATATAATGAGAATTCATGAATGTATCTGATTGAAAATTCATAAAGAATGTGGGATGGAATGCAATAGTTTTTTATTTGCCTGGTTAATGAATGCCTTTAACCCTTAAACTAGTGTTGATATTCAATTTTAGAGCTTCAGCACTTAATAACTACTATAAAATATTCCTTAACCATGAATGAGCTGGTGTTTTTAACCTTTACACATTGATTATTTCTCACAAAAACCAAACAGTATTTTCAGATGAGACTTTATTTTACTTGCTATCTTTATTTTACTTGCCAACTTTTGCTGTCACTGCTGTTGGCATGTCGACATCATCCAAAATCAGCTGGCTGTGTGTAGAACTTTTTCACAAACATCAGAAGGTTTTGTTGTCTTCTGCTTGTGCTTCTGCTGCATCTCCACAAACAGCTTAAACTGAACTGTGTGTGAAGAAGCTCATAAAGATTCAGTTCCTGAATGAGGTGGTTGAACTATTCATTCCGCTCAGTGTTGCAGTCTGACATTCTGTGCTGAGCAAATGATGTGTACCTGGAGGCACTCTGCTCATTTAATTATTATTTTTTTGTTTTTTTTGTGGCAGAAATGAATGCATGAGTGTGTGGGAGAAGCTAGCAGGGAAGTAACACTGGAGCAGCAAGGCTCGCTGAGATGTTTGTCTTGGCGATGCATCGCTGCAGCCCCAAGACTTCCTGGGACATCTGTTAGTGCTATGCAACACTGTGGCTACAAGGCCTCCTAGGATGTCCCACAGAATGCTGCAACACTGTGGTTATAAGGATTCCTGGGACGTTCATCAATGTGATGCGATGCTGCAGTTATAAGGCTTCTTGGTATGTACATTAGGGCAACACAACACTGGGGCTACAACGATTCTTAGCATGTCCATCAGAGAGCTGCAACATTGTCGCAAGCATTCCTGGGCCATCCATCAGTGTGATGCAACACTGCGACTACAAGGATTCCTGAGCTGTCCGTCACAGCACTGCAACAGTACGGCTACAAGGCTACCTGGGACGTCCATGAGAGTGCTGCAATACTGCAGCTACAAGGCTTCCTGGGACATCCATTAGGATGATGCAACACTGCGGCTACAAGACATTGTGGGACTTCTGTCGGAGTGCTGCAACACTGTGGCTAAAATGATTCCTGCTCCGTCTCTCAGTGTGATGCAGTGTTACAGGTAGAAGGGTTCCAGGACCAGGTCCGTCAGGGCGATGCAGTACTAGGGCTACAAAGTTTTCTGGGCCTTTTCAGAGCAATGCAACATGGCAGCTACAAGGATCCTTGACTGAGAGAAACCTCAGACCTAGCAAATTGACTTTACACAGTGGTTTAGGGAATCCTCCCACTGCCATTTGGGAAAGGGTCTTTGAATTTAAAAGAAGATGTAAATTAAACAACTTCTTCTTCTAAGGGGAAAGAGGAGCAAAAAACTTTGTCACTCTTTTTAGACCCACTGTGTTTTTATATTGTTCTGCATGTCCTGTCATTCTTCACCATGTTAAATGTAGTCTGTGGGTTATTCAGAGAAACAAAGAGAGGATAAGAAGAAGATGAGGAAGTGTTTAACCCTGTCCATCTCCACTTGCTTCTATGCAATAATCCCATGTCGCGATCAGCTTTGCTCCGCGAGCTGCGTAAAGCCGCTAATTCACCTTTAAGTGTGTCTCTTCTTGAAAAGTCTCATCCTTGAGAGATGTGACCTGCATGACTAATCCTGATTAAACAGGCATTTTGGAGGCTTTTCTTTCACATCATTTGTATAATTTTATTCTGCAATTTGGGAGAGTAAAAAAAAAACAACCTATTAACAGCAGGCATGCTGGAGTTAAAATTAGGATAATCAATATTTCTGTTTGTTTCAACTTTTCCAGCATCATCTGCTTGCCAGATCATGGGGCTGCTGCTGATTTAAATTCGTGCCAGAGCCTTGTGATGCTGCCATTAATTCCTGATAAGAAAAGGACCATTGTACTGCCTTGCATAATCTCCAGCAGATCCTCCAACATGATCAATAGTTTATCGCCTGTTTTGCTGTTTTGTTTTGGGTTTTTTTTTCTATTTTTGTCTCTCCATAGAGAACATCGATCTTTCAGACTTGTGTTTGCTTGCTCATCTCACAGTACTCATTACTGTTCCAATTAGAGTCTCTCCCCTGGGAGATCTGGTGACCCCTCCCCTGCCATTTACATCAAGCCAAGGATGTTCGGCGGCGCAACCTTTGACATTAACTTATTACCGTCGAGGGGGCAGGAAAGCACCTCCGATGACAGGATAAAGTAATCGTGCGGACTGCGGAAGAAAGAGTGTGTGCGAGGGAGTGAGAGCGAGGAGAGAGAGCAAGAGAGAGTGGGTGTGTGTTAGAGAAAGAGGAAGAGGGAGAAAGAGAGAGAGCGGGGGGGGGGGTGTTAGCCCTGCCTTTCGAGAAGCAAGCGAGAAGGAAATAATCAAAATGTTGCCCTCCTCATGAATTATTAAGCAGCCCCTACCTCGTTTAGCTCTGGTCAAAAATGCTGCATTTTCATCCTTGCCTGTGAAGCAGAGAGTAGGGGCAGTGGAGGGTATGTGTTCTCTCTTTTTTTTTTTTGACAGCTGTATTACTGCTGATAAGCAGCACGAGTGCTGATCCGGTACTCCGACAAGCAGCAGCAGCAGCAGCAGAGAGGGGGAGAGTGAGAGAGAAAGAGAGAGACAGAAAGAGAGGGAGAGAGAGAGCTGGAAACTCAGGCAGTTTTCTACTAGCGCTGTGGACGAAGCAGCCAAAAGCTGGAAACTCGTGCAGTTTACTCCTAGCGCTACAAAGGAAGCAACAGCAGCAGCAGCAACAGCACTCTCTTACTCTCTTCATCCTTTTTCTTCTGTTTCTCTTTCTGGAGTTCTTTTTCTTGTCCTTCTCATTTGGAAGAGCACTCAGGGAGTAAAGTAAAGTGCTTTGGATCAGAGCTGAGTACTGTTGTCCATAAAAAAACGAGCATCCCATCCAAAGCAGACCTGGCTGCCCACATGCCGATCGAATTTGTGTGCAAGATCAAGTTTGCAGAGGAGGACGAGAAGCAGAAGAAGGGCAAAAAGCAGCAGGATGGGGACAGGGAGAGCTTGATCGAGGAAAGCTGCAGCCCTCCGGCCAAAGACCTGGCCGGGTTCGCTAACTCCTGCTCCCTCCACGGGATTAACCACATCTTCGTTTCCGGGCGACTGGGTGTCCGGCAGACCCTCTGGGCTTTAGCCTTTTTGGCATCTCTGGCTTTGTTCCTTTACCAGGCAGCCAAGTGTGCCATCTCTTACCTGGAGCACCCCCATGTCACGGCACTCAATGAGGAAGCCACGCCGGAGATGATCTTTCCAGCCGTCACCATCTGCAACATCAACCGCTTTCGCTTCTCCGCCCTTACGGATGCCGATATCTACCACTTGGCCAACCTCACGGGCCTGCCACCCAAAAACAAAGACGGACACAAGCCCACGGACCTGGAGTACCCTGCACCAGACATGCAGGACATCTTCAACCGCACCGGCCACCAGCTGGAGGAGATGCTCAAGAGCTGCAACTTCAGTGGCCAGAACTGCTCGGCTGAGGACTTCACTGTGGTGAGTTCAAGCTCTGACAAGTCTCTTGCTCTGAGCTTTGATATGTGAACTTGAGAAGTAAGCTATCAGTTTTGAGTACTGCCACGTGTAGAAGCATTATCAGTTTTCTCAAGGTGGGAACTGAAGTTGGTTGGCAAATTAGTATGCTTTTTCATACCTGCAGTCTGTAAGATCCTTTTCTCCTCTGTAGAAGCTTTATAAGGAGTTTTCCAAAGTGTGAAAGTGAGCTAACTATAAAGTATTGTTAAGGACTTTGTAACTCCTTTTGCACTTTGGATTCCTCTGCACTCCTTTGAACTTTTGCATATCCTCACTTTCTTAGTTTGATTACACCTTTCTCTCTGACATGAGACATTTCTGAAGTCAAGAGTTGAATTAATCACAAAGACATGGATATGGTTGTTCTGTCTCACTCTTTGCAAATTCTTTTTCACCACTAAACTTCTCAGCCGATGTGAACTTTGACACCACTTGTTTTTAATTTTCTTTAATAATATGATCAGAACAGCGAGCCAGAGTGTCTTGCACTGCCTGAACACATTGTCACTTTCATAAGAAAACTTTGTACCTATGAAAACAACTTCAAAAGTACTTTGAAGGACTTTAAAAGGTTCTCTCTTTTGAAAAGTTCTAGTGGTCCATTCATCTTGAAATGGTCACATAAGTACAATTTCAAAGACCAAAAAATCGGGGTTGCAAGATTTTCTTGGGACAGTGATGACAGTCTTAGTCAGGAGACAAGCATGCTTAGTCTGCAACAAATTTCAGCTGCAATTTTACTTTGCGTTTCCTCTCATGGCTGTGGAAATCCTGTTATCAGCGAACCCATTTCTGCAGGCGTTTGGCATAAATAAACCTCGCGTCGGCTATGTGAGGGAGCAGTAGGTGTCAGCGGTGCACTGTGAACACCGAACAGCATGCTTGCGCGCCTCTATCAGCCTGCTGTTTGCACTGCCATACTTTTTGTACTCAGTAAAAGAGAACCCAGACCATTCTCACAGTCTGTCATCATGTGCGCGGGTGTTTGTATCTCATGTGACAACCTCAGGACTCTCGATTTGCCGGTAGATATGTAAGGTCCTTGTGAGAACGTTGCTGTGTTTATCTTCCCCCAAACAGTCTGCTGTTCTGTACTGCAACCACCAGCCACTGCCTTAAGATTGCATGGCAACAGTATGATATAACATCCACAGCACCTCTTTCTCACATTCACTCATGCTCTTTCTCTCTCCTGTCTCAAAGAAATGCTGCCTTTCACCACTCCCACAGCTTTTAGAGAGCTCACGGCAGACGTTCCCATGACGTTAAGACTTCAGCCACTGCTGAGATTAAATACTTAGAAGCAGACGTACATGAGTTTTGCATTAGCTGGATTGACCCAAAGAAATAAAACGATTTATGTAAGCCTTTCCGGTCCAGTCTACTACAAACTGATGGTGTATGTGTGTGAGTGTGTGTCTGTTTGTGTGTGTGTTTGTGTGTCTCTCTGAAGTCATACCTCCAAAGAGAGATATGGATGTTTAGTCTACCAGGAGGACTGGTGTGTATGGGATTGCTTTAGTGATGACAAAGTGCTGTTGTCAAGTCATAATAGTGTGTGTTGAGCATTGACACACTCACCTCACTGAGGCCCAATGCCAGAACTGCATTGCATTGACCCTGCACCTTATGTACCAGAGAAACCACACTTTACCACTCTCCTCCAATAGGCACAGATTCTCTCATGTTTGTTTTGTGTTTCCAGGCATAAAGTGCTCATACCAAGACAAGGAGCTGACAAGCACTGCCACCTAAAGCATTTTTTAAGCTTTCTTGCTGTGAGAATGCCACACATCTGACGGGGTGACTACGATGAAGGGAAATAAAAGATATTTGGAGGGAGAAAAGGACTAGTGAATGTTCAGTTATTTTGATTACCTGTATGTAGGAGCACACTTTAAATACTCACTAAAAGTACTATAATATCTGCCACTATAAATAATGATTGCCACATATTTTTAAACACCATGATTTGATAACATTTGCTGCCTTTTAAATTCTATTAAAAGTTTGTGATGAATGATTTTGTGATGCGTTATTCTGTGTTACTTTACATTGCAATTCATTACATTGTGATGAGCTTCTTTGTGATGAGTTAATTGGTGAAGTGTTAATTTATGACGAGTTAATTTGTGATGTTACTTTGTGATGAATTTCTTCGTGATGAGTTACTTGGTGATTGGTTATTTTGCGATTAGTAACTTGGTGATGAGTTTCTTTGTTATCAATTATTTTGTGATGGTTTACTTTGTGACGAGTTAGTTTGTAATGATTTAATTTGTGATGATATACTTTGTGACTGGTTGCAATGCAACAAATTAATTTGCAATTACTTATTTTGTGACTGGTTACTTTGTGGTGAGTTACTTTGTGATGAGGCACTTTGTTATGGATTTATTTGTGATTAGTTACTTTGCGACCTTTTACTTTGTGATGATTAACTTTTTGATGTGTTAGTTTGTACATTTTTTTTGTGATACAAATTTAATGGCATTGTGCTTTTTAAATTTTAGGATTTTTGCCTTTTGTAAAACGTTACTGAAATGCTACTTAATGTCACCTTGTGATACACGTGATCCATGTGATACGTTCATACATGTGATACGTTACTCTGAGGCACATCTCTTTTTGATATGGGGCTGGAGAGCTACTCTTTAAAGAATAAGATAGTTGGAAAGTTCCAAGGCTGCGGCTCCCTGCCTGTCAGTTCTGTGATCTGAATCTGAGAGGCTGTCAGTTAGATTTGTTACAGACATCTAACTGCCTCAATGCATGAAGAGTCACTTCCTCAATCCCACAAACCGCAACAGCCGGACAGGGCATGAGAGGCCAGATGAGAAAAATAAGATAAAAAAGGGAGGGAGGGAGGGAGGGAGGGAGGGAGGGAGGGAGGGAGAGAGAGACAGAGAGAGACAGAGAGAGAGAGAGACAGAGAGAGAGAAAGAGAGAGAGAGAGAGACAGAGA
>JBBJLS010000002.1:252374-268863 GCA_037577275.1 Bryconaethiops microstoma
TTGTCTTTGACTAATATTTAAATTTGTTTGATGATCTGACACATTTAAGTGTGACAAACATGGAAAAAAATGAGCAAACACTTTTTCACACCACTGTATGTGAAGATAGATAGGCAAGAATCAAGGTATTGTGACTGGAATAAAAATAAACAGTTTTCTCTCCCCTACAGCTAAAATGTTGTAACAATGAATACAAAGCCTCTCTTGCTTTCTTCCATGTTTCTACCAAACTGGCAATATGAGACCTGATTCCACATGTCACAAAACAATCTGTAGCTCAATCAATAGCACATCACTCTCCAAACCCAGACCAAATTGGCAGGAGATGTAATTAAACACCCATGACTATTCTATCAAAAAACAAAAAACAAAAACATATATATATATATATATATATATATGTACAGGTGAACAGATGATGCTCAAAACTGCAGAGGTGTATTTCTGGAATCTCCTGACCCTGCTTATTTCTACACATGTTGACAACAGATCACAAATGATTTCACACTCGGGGACCCTTCTTGAGATGCTTCATCTAAGCCCTTCAACAGATGGAATCCAGCAGGTCCAAAACAGACCAGATTAGCCAGAGAACATTCCCAGTTCAGCACAGCACAGCCAGCGCTATGGCTGGGGACTTCTCGGTTGGCTATGGTCGGGGCTGGCAGATGGAATTCCCCATTTGAACAAGGCTCTGGCGCATTTCTGCACCACCGTCTCATCTAATCCAATCCATCCTTTAAACTAGTTTTGCAAAAAATCAATTTCCAGCAATCCAATAACAGAAAGGCAGGGTCGGGAAATGGAGATATGAAGTGGTTGTTAATTTGCTGAAAGGCTTTTTTGTAGGACACGTCAATAAGGAGAGGCATGAGCGTCAAAGATGACCTATGTACCATTTGAAGGCTAAGACTGGCTCATCTGCATTCAGAAAAGTTTGAGCCTCCACTCAATCAGCCCAGCAGCCAGATCCTTCAGACCGAACATCTCAGAATTTTGTCCAGGTATCCCTATAGGAAACATCTCCATCTCCAGCCAATTTTACAACACATCTCCTTGTTTTCCTCTCCTGTTCTGAGTTCGTCCAGAGGTCTCAGATGCAGATTACCTAAAGACCAGCAGTCAGATAGGCTTCTCCAAAGGGGATCCAGTTAAAAAACTTGGTTTTCTTCTTTTTACTAATTTTCACTAGATGATGTTTATTTTATCTTTAGCAGGTAAGTCTAAATAAGGGAAATTTTATTCCAAATATGAATTTCAACTACATAAACACTTATTTAAGAGCTACTTAGTCAATGTTTATTTTCAATTCTTCTCTCAACACAAACTACTACTGGTAGTTATTATTATTATTATTATTATTATTTTTTTTAATTTATTTTTATTATTATCATTATTATTATTACTGTTATATGGACTTCCATTTAACAGTAGACTCAAAGAGGAACATGAGGGAAGTTACAAGTACAACAAGGTCCAGAGTTTTAAAGGGACAGTATGTTCCTCTTCCCAGGAAAGTGAGGTACATTTTCACCACTATCCCCCACATCATTTTGACTAAAAATATAAGCTACCAATAACCCAGAGACTGACAACCCAGAGACCACTGTGAAGTTCCAGCAGGACAGGATCTGTAGTCAGAAACACCAGGTAGCCAGAATCCAGATCCTGAAATCCAGTCCACGCTACAGTGAAGCCACAGGTTGCCTATATCAGGATCCTGGCCTGTTTATTTGGAATGCCTTTATGCCTCTTGTTTAGAATTTTAGTTCTAAGCAAATTCTGAATTATAACAATTTGGGTCTCAAAACATAATCATTACAAGAACAATGCGAACCAACGGGACTACAACAAAATATGGTCATGTTCCATATCTAAAGATACTAAAGAGGTACCACTCTAGCATTTGTAACCTCAAGGGAACATTTTTTCTGGTAATGCAAAAAAATATTCCTCAAAAATCAAAACTGATTCTAAACCAAAGTGGGTTCATTCACTGTTCTCACAATGAGTCTGAATTCCTGGAACTGATCTAAAGGACAATTTTAGAATCACTCTGATCATTTCAGGAGCCACCAATAAAATGATGACGATAAATAACTGGTGACGAGACAAAATGGGCTGTGTAAACATTTCCCACATCTTGTTGCCATTGGAGATTAGCGGCTGAGGATGAGGCTGGGTAAAGTGTTGCTGAGGTTCCTCCAGATGAGTTCGAACTCCAGTGAAAGGAGTTTGAGGCAGCCTTTATAGTGCATATAGCAACTCCAGGCATGGTTTGTAAAATGATCATGCTATCCACATTCTAATCTCCGTGACTATCTGTGCTAAAGCTGAGTGGGCCTAATATGTCGGGACTGGGGGCCGGCCAGCCACTCGCTAGAGTCTGAGGTGATGGTGGGGATATGATTCAAACTCAGACGGGAACACACCAATCAGGCTGATGTATTACAGCCCTGTATCCATCAACAAACTGACACCAGAAACCGATCTTTTTTCCTCAACCTCGCTGGGAATTAATGGAAAGGTCGCTGGACTTCCTTGAACATTTCTCTGTTTGACAAGGTGGGTGTAATGGAGAGTATTGAATCAACACTGAACATCTTTTCTATGTGGACTGGACAAAAACCCTACCAAACAAACAAACAACGAACCGTGTCAGTGATGTAGCGAAAAACAAGTAAGTAAATATTCGGGAACAGGTGGGTTTGCTCCTGCAGAATTCAGAGTCAGAGGAGTCCTTGCTTAACATTCACGTCATGGGAGCTTCTGGCTAGTTTTAAAGAAGAAATGTCAGGTCATTATAGATTGCAATTTTTGCCCGAGTAAAATGAATACATGAAATCTTTATTACCCACCAGACGCCAGCGAAGGGTGGAGCGACAGCCTTGGAATAATTCTGACTCTTTTCTTTCTGGCCTTCCCAGGGTATGGTATGCACAAAGTTTTAAAAAACCCACCCAACCCCAACCCCATGCTTCTTCTACAAGTTCTTGAGCCTGTCATGTCAGGGTCAGCCTCTAATCACATAAGGGGCCCTGATCAAAGCGTCTGCAGTGAGTGAGAGAACACACATCCTAATTTCTCACAGGCCATGGATTAATCTTCTTTACTGACAGCACAAACCCCCCCTCCCACCACCCCCTCGCAAAGCCCACAGCTGACTCACTGTGAATCCTGACAGGTCCCGCACCTGTGCTAATCAGAAAGATTAAATATATAGGGAGATCCGGGACCCCTCTGCACTCCCTCAGCAGACAGACCCCTCGGCAGATAAAAGATGGGGAGCAAAGAACAGCTCTGAGGCGAGCGATCAAAAGTTCTCTGGGTTCTGGGTCGTGGTGGGAATGTCTGAGAAACGTACCGACTTCAAATCCCGCCGTCAATATGTTGCCCAGAGCGCACAATCTTTTTTCTCGCCCTGCAAATCTGAGAGCAAGTGTGTGTATCTCTGAGAAGAGGGACCACCGACATCAGCCACCCACTAACACCGATGAGGAAGTGGCACTGCTGCCTCAACCTCAACACACAGGAGTAAAATATCGAGCAGAACTGGATTTTATGTGCTTAGGCAGTTTTTAAAAAAGATTTTAAAAAACGGTGTTTTAACTTTATAAAAACCACTATGTGTTAGAGAACAACTTCAAACCACTATTTGTTTTAACAAGTAAAATACATCAGTAGCAATTTTATTTATTCATGTATATTATTTATATCCACCTCTTTTACTGACCACAGCAGTTTATGTATAAAGTGTAGTTTTTAGTACTAAGCATTATTAGCATTATTAAAGCATTTCTGGAGAGTTTAATTTAGTCTTTATTTTATCATTTTTATTGTTGTCTCTGTGACTCATAAGTGCAGTCGTAACATAAGCAGTTTCCTCCAGGATCAATAAAGTTATCTGATTCTGATTCTGATTCTGCAAAAGCTGCCTTGACATTTTTTAGTTCACCGAACTTCAATTATGTTATCATAATGAAAACAAACAAAACAAAAGAACATTTTGTAAATTTCATTTAACCCAGAATGTCAAGGCAGCCCTGAAAATACATAGTTAAAATACTTACTGTTTTTTACAGTGACAAGTTGGCAACAGCATCAACGATTAGAAATAGTTTTCAAGAAACTTGGGGAAGTGGAATTTGACTTAATATTGGCATTTCTAATACAGGTTTTGCCTGGTTATCCCCAGGTTAATATATGTGCTTTTTTTGTCCTAGGTAAACACAATTCAGCCAATGCTCTTACACAAGGGGTTCCTCAGGGATCTGTCCTTGGACCTCTACTTTTTCATTCCTTACCTGTTGCCCTTTTGTTAAATGATTTATCACCAGCCTTATACTATTGATCCACACATCTGTGTGAACACCAAGCTTGCCACTACTCTTGTATTATGTCTTTGAGATGTTCCCCTCTGGATGAACTCAAACCTCTTAAAATTTATCATATGCAAAACAATATGTTTTACTTATTGAACCAAAACCGTAGTTCTCTAATATCCATTTTCAACTGACAGGGAATCGTTTCTTGAACTGGTTTTGTTCAGGATTCTTAGATCCTTGATACCATCTAATGAACCAGCCTGCCATTCCGCTTTTGAGCAAAACTATTGTGAACAAGGATGAGGAGCACTGCAAAAATCATCAATGAGGAGCACTGCAAAATGGAATTAACTAGTAATAGCTGAGTGGCAAGATGGCTAAATTTCCTCAACAGACCACTGGACACTCTTTTATTCTGAAAATTTATTTTAAAAATTCCATTAACATTATCGTATTCTGCTTCCTCTTCAAAGTGTAGAACAACATACCCACTGATGTCATTGCAATTCTTTTGGTTCCAGCTGGAAACCACTCTCAGAACCAGTTTATTTTTGGTCAAACAGTTAAAAATTTGGGGTGTGAATCGGATCAAGAATAATCAATATTATTCACCTCACTTGTCAATGGGTTTAATGTGTGATTAAGGCTGATCAGTGTAGACATATTTGGATATTAAGACAAAATATATTTGGATATTATTCCCTCACTCATTGGTTGTGCCTCCAAAGTTTTGTGACATCTGTCAACAATAAAACATGGCACACCAACAGACACGCTAAAGCTGAGTCATTTTATTGGTGTTAAATTGAAGAGGTGCTGGCGGGGGCATCTCAGACATACCATTACACTCCACCCATGCCCCACGGTTCCCGTCTCGGATTCGAGACAGGAGAGGGAGAGTGTGTGTGTAATGATATTTTGTGTGTGAGGTACATATCTCCTAACCATTTGAGGAAATGTGGGGGAAAAAAAAAACATCTCAGAAAGTCACAGTTTGTGGTAAAATTTAACCAGACGATGACAGAGTGAATGAAATGGAATGTTTACAGTGGGTATTTTTTTGGACACTCCAACTATGCAAAAAAAAGTTGCATGTTAAAATGGACAGAGGACCACCTCTGCCAACGTTTCTCCAACCTCCTTCAGGTTGCCGCTCCACTGGGTATATACACTTATCTGTGAAGAGGAAAATCAAGGGTAATTGCATGTTCATGGAACAGATAACGCAGACCGCCTAACAGCGGGAGACGGAGGGAAAGCTGCTGCCAATTTCTCTCCGGCAGCCTGTCTCCAACTCGCTCTGCTAAATATCCTCAAGATTAGGCTGTTCAGACTCTCCAATAAGGATGTCTCAATCTCTTTTTTAATGGGTACCGATGAGAAAAGCAAGTTGTACCTTTATGTGAATTATTTCTCTTTGATAATACTTTAAAACAGAATGCAGAACATGCCAGTGATGGCAAGGATAAATGGTTTTGCAGGGTCCTCAATCTCAAAATATAGCTAAATATTTGACATCTGTGGTTTTATTTTCTGTCCACAAATGAATAGATTATTTTGGACTTCTGTGAACCTACATCCCCAACAGGTTATGAGAAAAGTGTGATTGGTTTAAGATGGGGCTGACTTACCTTAACCCCAGCTGTAGATGCACACAGCTGATCAAAGAAATGTGCTGTGATGTATTACATGGAGTGAAGCGCCTCTAGATTGGCCTACATTTGAGCTAATTATTTTTAGGCTACAATGTCCAGCTCTGTCTTCATGCAGTCAGCAAACCTATAGGTCAAGATTGATAAAATCTAACTCGACAATCCAGCCAGTCATGGGTAATCTATTAGAGTCAGAGAAGAGGGAACAAATTCAAAGAGAGAAAAGGGCTTCTAAAGCTAATCAATAAATTTTAGGACTGAAACAAGGCTGCATGAAGCTGTGTAGAGAGTTAGCTATAGAAAAATTAACTCTTGCAATGTTGTCTTGCTGATAAAATCTAATTAGTTTGAGCTTTAATTAGTGATAATGGACAACACATTTTGCCAGGAAAACATGTTTTACATGTACTAGTCAGCCTGAAGTTAGTAGCAGGACATGTTGGTTTATTGAGTGTGTGGTGTGACTTCATTTCATATCATTATACATTAAACTAATATTAATGATATTACTTACACACTGCAACTGTAAAGGAAATTTAGAAATATGGAAACACATGACAAATGTCATCGTACATTTAATATTTTGTGTTTTAGTTTTTTCTAATACATACAGCAAATAAATAAAAACTGTGCACTAAACTAAAATACATTTGTTAGTGTCTGACTGGACCAGGTAGACATAATTAACCAGTACAGGTTGAGCACACAATGTGCCTTAATGTGACTTCCATATATTCCATATATTTATTGCTTGGTTTACTACAGTCTATCACTTGCAGATAGCCACCAACTGTAAGGTACAGTGTTTAAAAAGCACAGTTGAAGATCAAAGTTTATGAGACTATCAGGGATGAAAAGATTGCTGTGTTCATAAATGAAGTTTCTTGACCAAAAAATAAATAATGTTGATGTTGATGATGATGATGACGATGATGAGTGGGAAGAAGAGGAAAAGTTAACATATTTTGTGCCATTTATAATCCTAAGGCTGCTTTACAATGCTTACAATAAACAACAAAAAATTCAACATATTACAGACCAAAGTCCTGTGTAAAGAAGAAGGTCTTTAGAAAAATCTTGAAGAAGTAAATGATATTTAGAAGAGAAATTGAGAACTCCAGAATTTGGTGCAGCACTGAAAGATCTTCTCAATGAGAGAGTCTATTATGAGGAACTGTGAGTAGACAGGTGTTCGAAGACCTGAGGGAGCATGGTGGGCTGTAGGAGTGGAGGAGCTCCCTAACATCTGCTGGGATCAGCCCATAGAGATCTTGGAAGATAATGAGGAACATTTTGTACTGAATGCAATGCGACTGGTACGACTAAGAACAGATCTGATGTGTGCAGGTTTTTCTACATTCTACAGGGATGTAATTCTACTTCACAATGTGTCTTTAAGCAGCTAATGCAAACTAGCCTGGTTTTAAAAGGCGGAGGGAAGTTTGACTCGGCCAGAGGCATTGTAATGAGTTTGACTGGATTGCAAATCAGGAAAATTATCACCACATAAGCAGAGCTTGGCTACACTGTGAGCTGGGAACTTTGCACTCCAGGACAAAGGAATGTGCCGGGGCCATGAGCCAGGGACTTCGTATTATGATCAGTGGAATGTGACTGGGCCACGTGCTGGGGACTTTGCACCAGGACCGCAGAGTTTGACTGGGCGGAAGCTAGGGACTTTGCACCAGGACAGCAGAGTTTGACTGGGCAGAAGCTGGGGACTTTGCACCAGGACAGCAGAGTTTGACTGGGCGGAAGCTGGGGACTTTGCACCAGGACAGTGGAGTTTGACTGGGCAGAAGCTGGGGACTTTGCCCGGGGACAGTGGATTGTGACTGAGCCACTTGCCCAGGCATTTGTATCATGATCAGTGGGGTGTAACTGGGCCACAAGCTGGGGACGTTTCACCATGATAGTGAAGTGTGACTGGGCTGCAAGCTGGGAATTTTGCACAGTGAAGTGGAGTGTGACTGGGCCATGAGGCAGAGATTTTGCACAATAACAGCAGAGTGTGACTGGGCTATATGTCAGAAAGATTGCATGGAGACTGCAGAGTGTGACAGGGCCACTAGCTAGAAGTGTTGCACCGTGATCTGTGGAGTGTGACCAGGCTGTGAGTTGAGGACTTTGTACCAGGACAGTGGAGTATGACTGGGCCGCAAGCCAGAGACTTTGCATTGTGACAGAATTATTTGAATGGATTGTGAGCTAGGACACTTTTCACAACTGGAGCTTGGCTGTGCAGTGAGCTGGGCACTTCGCTTGTTGACAGTGGAGCATGACTGGGACACAAGCAGATGACTTGCACAGGAGTAGCAGAGTTTGACTAGACCACTGCATCATAATATTGGACTTTATGCCTGTGTCTGTTTTGTTTTCTGTTGATTTTTTGCTCTCCTCGTTGGGTTTCTGAAAAGTACTATAAAAGCTGAGCATATAAGTATTATTAAATAATAGGATGACGCATTTTCATCATCTAAACATGTTTGGTGTGGAAGTTATTAGGTATCTCACTTGTTCGGTGGGATGTATTGACTTCCAAATAAATTCCATGGATAAATTAAGGGTTAATTGAAGTTGTCCCCCTGTAGCAATACACTGTCTGATTTGGGGTATTGGAGTGTTAGTGATGAATGCGGCATGGCATGGGTTGGTGGGGCTTTGATATCAATAAGCTTATTCTGTTTGGAGTGTGTAAGCGTATGGAGCTGATAGCCATACAACACGACAGCATGTTGCTATTCCTTCGGCGCAGCCTGTATGTTTAATTCATTGTTGCAATAGCGATCGGCCTGCTCCGCATTCCAGACAGGCGGGCCGCCGCAGCCCCCGTTCTGTTCTGTATTTCACACCTTTTTGTCTGCGATTCCTCACACTCCTGTTGTAATGATATGCTAATCCTAGGCGACTTATTCCACTGTTTGGGTCGGAAACCCTTTTATTTATGCAACATCCGTGTTCCTTTTCAGTCTGCAGAGATCAAGCCCTACTCCCACAAACAGCCATCCTACAAGGGTATGCACAGAGATAGAGAAAGAGAGAGAGAGAGAGAGAGAGAGAGAGAGAGAGAGATATGGATGCATGGTTAAAGGTGACCTCTTCTGAGCTTCATTACACCTGCTGTATCGCTGCCTTCTAATATATAATCTACTGCTTTTCAGCTTGTGGAATGGAGGCTTCAGTCCACTTTCATTATTCATTCAAAAGAGGTAAAATAATAAAATAATAATTTTAAAAAGCTGAGCTCCTTTTGTAAAAATGCACTCATTTTAATTGGCTGAGAAGATTGCAGCACCCTTGAAAGGTGAATGGCCTGGAATAAATGTATGCAAGCCAGAGGGTCCCATTCCAGTGCCTGGAGCCTGAATCAAGCAAATCTGACTCAAGTAAGTGGTCCTGGCACCTGTACGATCCCTGCTCACTTAGCTCAGGTGAGTTGAAGGGCAGAGATAAAAGAACCAGGTCCTCTGGGATGCTCTAGACTGGGGTTTACATTGTAGAGTCTACAGTATAAACCCCAGTGGCACAAAGACCTACACTTGGTGCCTCACAGCTGCAGTGGGATTTTCTGGTTTTATACTCCTGGGCTTTATTGTCTTCAGAGCATCTCTGCAATTTAAGTCTTTTGGGAAAAAGATTTTATTCAGGCAACATGGGCCATTTTATTAATACTGGGAGCACAAAAAGGCTTTAAAACTAGGATTCTAATTCAATTAATATTGTTAAGACTTCATCCATTTATTCCTTCATCTGCTTATGCTAACCAGGGTAGCGGGTGTGTTGGAGCCTATCCCAGCACTCATAGGGTAAAAGGCGAAGAAACACCCTGGACAGGTTATTAGTCCATCACAAAGCAGATGCACATACTCACACACACCAAGGCGCATGTTATCATCTCCAGTCTACCTGATTTGCAGGTATTCGGACTGTGGGAGGAAACCGGAGCTCCAGAAACCCACATAGACCTGAAGAGAACATGCAAGCTCACAGAGGGAGAACCCTGACCACCCAGCTGGGAATCAAACCAACAAAAGACCTTCTTGCTGTGAGGCAACAGTGCTAGTCACAGTGCTAATGAATGTCTATAATACTAATAAATATTATGACAGTTGTGGGACCCCTTCTTTAAGGGGCTAGAATCAAAATAACACTCAGAAGTCACCAGCCATGTCTATCCTTTGATTTATTTCCCTGTCAACCTTCTTTCATTCATCTCCATCTTGGTAACCCAATATGTGAGGCATTTTCCAGCAAGAAAGCTTAAAAAAAGTCTTCAGTGTCTTGACTTAGGACGAGAACTTGTGCTGTGGTCATACAAGTGATAATGGAGAGACACAAAACCCTTGACAGTTGTCAATGGGCTCATTTCTAACTTGCAGTTACCAGGTTGAAACTAACAAGTAACTAGACATGATTCCATCCATCCATGATTCCGTCCATCCACCCGTCTTCTGAGCTGCCTATCCTATCCAGGTTGGGGTCTGTCAAGTTCTGACCAAGATAGACCAAAGTGTGGAGTAAATCAGGCCACAATATTTATTCCGTAGATCAGCAGAGTACAAAAAACGGATTTTAGCAGTGTTCCAAAAAGTGCAGTCCGACAGTTGAACAATTCCGAATTGTGATAACAGTACAGAGTTCAATAGTAGATTAAATCAGATAGTGTGGGGAACCCGGAAGGTGCTGCAATCAGCTTGTCTTCCATGTTCGACTGGAGCTTAAATTTGTATCACATGTTTTAATGCCATGCTTCACTCTTATTGCGTCACTCGGCATTTGCTTAAAATAGGCCCCTTGACTGTTTTTGCCGCGTGAAGGCGACACAATGTGTCGCTTATCACTGCAGATCAATGACTCTCACTGAGAATGAACGGCAGCTGCTCACTCTGTCACTCTTCTGTGAAGCTTGTGTGAATATGGCATTAGTCAGAAAAAAGTAAACACAAAACTGCTTAGGGTGCACAACTCTGATTTTCCAATTTTTTTTCCCACAAAGACACCAAGCAAAGCACAACTCAGGCTGCAGCAGTCACTCGTGTAGTGGGTATGGTTATGCTGGCTGCTGCAGAAGGCCTAATATCTTCAAGCATGATTCTTGTAAGAGTCTTGCTGTGTGAGTTCCTCTACAGCAGGTAGTAGAAGGAACACTAAAGAGAAGTAGCCAATCACAGCATGCGAAAGCCCTCATGCAGCGAGGGATGAGCAGTCAAAACAATAACAATCCGGATCCCTTCAGAAGGAAGAGCATGCACTGTGTGTCGGCTTCGTCTAGGATTACTGGGACAAACAAGGACTTTATTTCATACAATTATACATTTATTAATTATGATGATATACACCAAGTGACAGCGTTCCAGGCATGGATTAGACCTAATCCTGGACAAAAGCTCAGTGTCAACAGAGAATTACAACAGGGAAATGATTGTGGTTCAGGCTTAGGCTTAATCTGGGTCTGGGAAGCCTGCCTAGATGTCCCAATATTTGTAGACACCTGCTCTTCTTCTGAAATAAAACAGGGATGATTCTGTCCCCCTTCACTGCAGAAACAGCCTCCACACTTCTGAGAAGGTTAGACGCTGGAACGTTGTTGTGAGGATTCAATTGCATAAGAGCGTAGCATTAGTGAGGTTAAGCACTGATGTTGGAACATTGCTGTGATGACTTTATTGCTTGAGAGCATTAGTGAGCTCAGGTACTGATGTTTGAACATTGCTGTGAGGATTTCATTGTATTAGAGCATTAGTGAGGTCAGATACTGGTGCTGGAACATTGCTGTGAAGATGTGATTGTAGTCCATTGACAACTGGTGAGGCCAGGTGCTGATGTTGGACCATTGCTGTGAGGATTTGATTGCATTCAGCCAGAAAAGCATTAGTGGGGTCGAATACAGATGTTGAAACATTTCTATTACCGACCCTGAGGGATGATATGTCATTGTTAACATAACCATTAACAATAATAACCTAACTGTTGCAAATATATATGGACCTAACACTGAAGACTCTGTCGGATTGATCAAACTCTTAATCCCAATTTAGATAGATCATCCACTGCTGTTAATATCAGACATTGGCACTCCACTGAAACATTAAAACAATATATGGATGAATTTGGTCTTAACAATTACTGGCGCCTAAAAATGAATACTCACACTTTTCTCCACCTCATAAGTCCTTCTCATGTATTGATTTTTTCTTGTTCACTCATACCAGATATCTTGGAGTCCATAATCCACCCCATCATAATAAGTGACCATGCACCAGTAACACTGGATTTAAGCCTTAAGCAATTTAAACAACCTACGGCCAGATGGAGATTCAACACTACTGCAAAATACTGATTTTAACATGTTTCTTACCAAAGAGTGGGCATCTTTCATGGAAATAAATAATACTCCAGAATCCTCTCCTATAATACTACGGGAAACAGTCAAAGCAGTACTAAAAGGTAAAATTCTATCTTATTCATCCTACAAGAAAAAAAAGGATCAGGAACTTGAAAAGAAACTTGAATTGAAAATCAAAGAACTAAATGATGCACTTATCAGAAACCCCACTGAACAACTTCAAAAGGAACTGTCCAAAACTAACCTACAGCTTAACAGTATAATAATAAAACCTCAATTTATGATTCAGAGATTTAGACATGACAATTTCGAATATAACAACAAAGCTGCTAAATATCTGGCAAACCAACTTAATAGCTGGAATAAAAGAAAAATCCTTTATTCCAGCTATTAAAAATGCAACAGGAAAAATCATTCAACCCCTGAAGAAATCAATGAGAAAAAATGAAGAAAATGAAGAAAACGTAATGGACATCAACTCTTTTTTCGATAATATAGAATTACCCAGACTCAACAAAAAACAAATGGATCAACTGGACATGCCATTAACATTAGATGAACTCAACATAGCAGATAATAAAATGCCCAACATTAAAGCTCCCGGACCTGATGGCTTCCCTGTTGAATTCTTCAAATATTTTTGGAATTTAATCTCCCCACTGTTTCTCAGAATGATGCAACACATTAAATATACCTCAACAGTTCCCTTGCACATTAATACTGCTCTCATTTCTGTACTGGAAACCCAATAAGGACCCAACTCTATGCTCTAGTTATCGTCCCATATCACTAATCAATACAGATCTCAAAATCATCAGCAAAGCACTAGCCTTCTGGATAGAAACCGTAACCCCATCACTGATACACCCAGACCAAACTGGCTTCAGAGGTAGGCATTCTGCAAAAAACGTGTAGATTATTTTACTTAATTAATGTAACTAGGAAAAAGCAAAAAGAAACAGTAATAGTATAATTGGACGCAGAAAAGGCATTTGACAGGGTAAACAGGAACTTTTTATTTGCAACGCTACACAAATTTGGTTTCGGAGAATCGTTTATTCATTGGGTGCAGACACTGTACAGCTCACCAATGGCCACAGTTGTTACTAACAGTATAACATCACAGAGTTTCACACTGCACAGGGGAACCAGGCAAGGATGTCCACTCTCACTGTCACTATTCGCCCTCTTCATCAAACTTCTTGCTGCTGCAATCGGGCAAAATAACATCATCAAAGGAATACAAACATTCAACACCCAACACAAGATCAGTCTTTATGCTGACGATATATTACTTTAACTGCAGTAACCTTTAAACTCTATAAATGAGACCATTACCATAATTAATTCATTTTCAAAACTCTCTGACTATGCTATAAATTGGACAAAATCAACAATTCTACCCATAGGTGGTAATAAATTACACAATATGCTTCAAAATCTACCTTTTCAAATTCCAATTGGTAACATCAAGTATTTAAGTGTAAATATTTCTGCGAGCCCATCAGAATTATTCTACCTAAATTTTAGTCCCTTAATAAAAAAAGTAGAGGATGATTTAAACCAGTGGATACATTTTCCATTATCATTAATTGGCAGAATTGCAACAGTAAAAATGGTTATATTAACAAAAATTAACTACCTGTTCACAATGATAGCAACCGTACCAACCACTAGATGGTATAACCTACTGAACTCAATAACTAACAAATTCTACTGGAAAAACAAAACACCCAGAATCAAACTGGATAAAAGCATCTGCTAAACGCTGTAAATATGAATGTAAACGAGCTACATTACAGAAACAAAAAACTCAAGGAGGATTAAAAACTAAACATCTGAGCTACTTTTGGACAGTATCTGAAGTATCTGAAAGGTTTAATGAGTAGACCTGAAGAGGTCATTACAATATTTAAGAGACAGGGAAAGAAAATGACCATTATATACAATCAAATGCAAAAGCCTGAACAACGTCTGGTCAGATAACGCATTTAGCCGATTTTCTAAGTGTACAAACCCTCTACAGAGAACACAATTAATACATTTCTCTGCATGTTTTCGCTCATTTCTATGTATTTGCTGAATTCACCATATTACAAAAAACAAAAGCATAAAAAATGCTGTATTTGTTGTACCAGCCACATTTTATGCTTTTCCCACCTTTAAGTCAGCAGTTAAAGGTGTGTAAAAATGTGTGTTGTCTGAAGAGTAGTTCTCAGGGCCTCCAAGACCATACACATTTCTGCTGAGTTAGATAGGAGCAAAATGATGGGCCATCCAGGACCACTCTGAAGGCCACAGTTGCAGAGGATGTGTCTTTATTTTCACTTAGAAAAAAACAACAAAACAGCCATGTCATCTGGCCAAGGGTGCACAAAATTTCACACGGGATAATTAGGCTAGAACCCGGTGGTCGGAGGTAAGAACCCGGTGTTGTTTATCCCTGACTTAATTGTGTGTATTTATTTTTTAGTGGCTCTCTGCACTGTTTTTAGCCTTATAACCCACCCAGAAGGCCGATTTCATCGCACCCAATTAGGCTTTTTAAGGATGAAAACAAAATAAAACCACAGCACAAAAAAGCCATTCAAAGAAAACAGACAAATATGTACTATAGAGAAAAAATCTGCCAATGACGTGAACAAAAGTGATTAGAAATGAACAATAACATGTAGTTTCGTTACCTGAAGTGTTGTGAAACTTGGAATAAAATTTTCCTTGCTGTCCCAGGGTGTGGGGATGGTACCTTACTCAAGGGTACCTTCGAGGTGCTCAGCAGTCTTGGGATTCGAACCTTAGTCCCACAAGTGGGAAATTTACATTGGTTTATGGATCTGTTGTACCAGACTTCTTATTAACTATTTAAATTTTATGTGTATATATATATATATTTTGTTTATAGAATTTATTTGACATATCTTTGACTTTTATTTTAAATTAACACTGAAATTGTTCTATATAGTGTATGTAGTTTATTACAATGTTAAGTGTATTACAATGTTAAGCCATAAAAAAATACAAAATACAAAAAATGTCCCACATTAGGGCAACTCACCATATATATATAGAAACAGTAAGCAAACAAAACGACTTCAAAACCCACACACCAGTGTCCATTACACACATTCGAAGGCAACAGAAAACAAACACAAAATGAGAAGCCCCTGACTTTACTTTTACTTTTTCTTTGAACAGTGTGTTGTGTTTTGTACAGAGTAGTTTTTACCTGATTATTTGACTTTTATTTTAACTCTATATCGACATTTTTCATATAAAGTCATAACATAAGCAATTCTCTGAGTATGATTCTGATTCTGATTCACCCCACACTCCTAAAGTCATGGCACAAGTTTGTGGTTTCTGTCTGCTTCAGCTAATCAAGGTCAGGTTAATTAGCTGAAGGGTCTGGAGCGTGAGAGAGAGGAAAACACAGGGTGTCCACAGGGCCGGGACCAAAGACATGCACACTTTTAACAAACCGCTGCAGCTGTGGAGGGACGGGCCGGCCAAAAACCCATTACCACCCCCGGCACTCGCCGAACAGCGTGACAGTGGCGTAAGCTCACACACATCCGTACCCCGGCACACACACACACACACACACATCTGGACAGGTCCGAGACCCCTCGGTGGCCAGAGGTCAGGGGGTTGCCTAATTTAGCAGTCAGAGCAGCTGGTCGAACACGAGGCCGAGCAGCGAGGGACAGACACGATCTAACAGAACGCTGGGCTCACCCAGAGCAAAACAAGCCTGCCAAAATAACTGCTTTTTTATTTACACACACACACACACACACACACACACACACATAATCACACACACACACACACACACAGACAAACATACACATACACGTGCAAACACACTCATACTCACTCACATATACACTCACATACATAGACACACACATATTCATACTCACACAATCACACAGAGAGACACACACATTTACACTCACATACAGACACACACACACACAAACTCACACACTCACACTTACACACAGACACACATACTCACATACACACACACTAACACACTCACATACTCACATACTCACACACACACACACACACACACACACACACACACACACACACACACACACACACACTTACACACATATATTCCATGTTATCTTCTTTTAGTAGTGTTTTTACCCTGT
>JBBJLS010000002.1:312751-335241 GCA_037577275.1 Bryconaethiops microstoma
GAGAGGGGACAGTTATACTGAGTGATGGGGAGAGGGAGGACCACCCTACCCACCCAGAGAGAGAGAGAGGACAGTTAAATTCTCTTGGACACAGATTGCTGTTGCATTGCTAATGATCAGACTCCTGATATGAACCCAGTGTTTAGACATGTTACACCACTCCGGTCCCCTTGAGGATAATGTTTCATTATATATGGCTTCAATACTTTCATAAACATGATCATTATGTGCAATATCTTATTATGTACAATAACCTTACTATGTGAAATATAATATCAATATTTATATCAATATTACTGATCCACTACTGATCTCTACTACGTGCAATAAGAGACTCCTAACTACCATCTGTGTCTTTAGAACTCAGTTATCTGTAAGTTATTTATCTATAGTATTTATACACAGTATTTTTAATATAGTGTGCTGTATTTTAGATTGAGTGTTTTTGCAGTTTTTACTTACAGACTTTATATTTTATGTTGTTCCTGTCTCTGGAGTTGTAACATGAGCAATTTCCTCCGGTTTCAATAAGGTTTTCTGATTCTGAATGTTATTTATTTTTTAATTAAAAGATAGAAGCCTAACTCATTCAGCCACTGGGGTTAAATCAGTAGACAAGCTAATGCTAAAGCTATCTGGAGAGCTGTGTTCTGCTCAGTGGACGATGTGTAGACGGTTGGGTAGCTGGTGGTCTAGTGGTTCGGGAGTTGCCCCTGCAATCAAACAGTCATAGGTTGAAACTGCAGCACTGATAGTAACATCTCTGAGGTTCCCTTGAGTAAGACACCGTCCCCAAACATGGCTCCATAGGTGCTGTGTTCCTGGCTGCCCACTGCTTCACTTGGTGAATGGGTAACATGGGATAAATGGGTTAAATATAGAGAAAGAATTTCACACTGTTCACACTGTGTGCTGCGGTGTAGCACAAATGGACACTTTACATGGTGCTTTGTTGAGGAAACACTGAGAAATATCTTTTCTATCCTGAGTTAGGCTAGGCTAAAGTGCAACACACTTTTGCACAGCGTGTTTCACGTCACGTGTCGCCTCACGTCACCTGTTGGAACAGGTAAAGATTATGATTAACTGTTAATAATGTAATCTGCAACCTAATCCAGAAGATTACCTTATTAGAGTAATGTAACCTGATTACTTTCTAGTACTTTTAGATTACTAAAGTAATGTAATTAAATACATTTAGTAATGTAATTAAAGACAGTTGGAGGTAAACTCACGGTGTGTGTGTGTGTGTGTGTGTGTGTGTGTGGGTACGATTGTCTTAAACGGTTGTCGGCAGAGTTAGTCAGGTATTTACATAAAGGATGCACAGTCTAAACTAAAAATGCAATGTTTAGTCAGTTCTAGACATGTCACTGACTGAAGAGCGGTATTGTAACCAGGTTTCAGTCAGTTCTAGACACTACTGACCGTAGAGTATTAGTGTAAGCGTGTTTTTTTCAGTTATAGATGTTACTGACAGTATAACCATAGCGTAACCAGGTTTCTGTACGTTCTAAATATGTATCTGACTTTAAAGTCATTGTGTAACCAGGTTTCAATTAGTTCTAGATGTCACTGACCATAGAACAGTAGTGCAAGCAAGTTTCAGATAGTTCTATATGTGTCACTGATTGAAAAGCCATAGTGTAACCAGATTTCAGTCAGTTCTAGATCCATCACTGACTGTAGAGTCATAGTGTAAGAAGGTTTGATCGGTTCTAGATCCATCCATGTTTCTGTCAGTCCTGTATGCCACTGGCTCTAGAGTTGTGGTGTAACCAGGTTTCGGTTAGCTCTGCTCGCCTCTGAACGTAGAACTGTAGTGTATCTAGATTTCAGTCGGTTCTAGATGTGTCACTGACTCTACAGTTGTAGTGTAACCAGGTTTCAGCCGGTTCTAGATGCGTCACTGTCCATAGAACTACAGTATAACTGATGTGATCGGGCTGATATTAGCGGAAGCTCTTTCTCAGGAGCTGAATTTAAGAAGTGGGCGAAAATGGCCAGAATCTCATATGGATGATTAACTGAGTTCAGATCTGTTTAGGAGAAACAGAAAGGATGAAGAAGAGAAATATAACTCTCTGTTCCTGTGGGTGCTGGTGTCAGAAACTGGATGCCGGTTCTGAGTTTAGGAGGCTGATCGATCCTTTCGTCCCTGGTTTGAGGTCACGGTTGTTTCTGAAGCCGTAACTCATCGGCGCCCTCTGATCTCGCGCCGTTTGTGTTGGACCAGGGATGAGAGGATGAAAGGAGCTGCTCTGACTGTTGTGTGTATTGCTGGATTACACTGTGTGTGTGTGTGTGTGTGTGTGTGTGTGTGTGAGAGAGAGATGGTGGTGTCAGTGCAGGGTGTGAAGGAAGAGAGGGAAGTCATTGTTCAGAAACACTGCCAGGAAACCTATTTGGCACTGGTGATTGTGAGAGAAGGGAAAAAAAAAAGAAAAAGAGAAAAGAGCTACTGAAAAAATGTCAAGCTGCTGGAAGAACTTCAGCTGAGAGTGAGAAGCCGAAACAAAGAGCACATGCCAGCTCAGGAGCTTCTCCACTTAACAAGCTCCCCACGATGACAGACATATTACCCAAATCATCGCTGTCATAATAAAACCTCAAGACTCCACCGTTTATTTCACTGGTAGAAATTCTTAAACAGTTAAACGGGAAATTCCAGCTATTTTCCAAAATTCCCCCATAATTAAGTGTTTAAGATGTAAACAAAGAAGTTTAAAGTGTGTTCAGAACTGTTCGCAGTGGTAGTGAATGGAACCAGATGCCTGAATGTAAACTCTGCTTCACATAAAGCTGTTACCTGAAATGGTTCGACCAGAGTTCTGAGAAGATTCTGGTTCTAAAACTAAACCCGTTCATGGCGGAGGGATACAAGCAGGGCGTCGTGAGGCAAAATAGTCCCCAAAGAAAAGTGATTTGGTTCAAATTAGCTATTTTACCATCATCGACGTCCATATAAACACTCAGACATGTGGAGCTTCACTGGGGCGAGAGTGAGTAAAATGGCTAGATTTGTTAGAGACCTCCACTGTAAAGAAATCAGAGTATCTACAACGAACCATTTCACACCAGACACACTCCGAATTACTTTGTTTACGTCTCAAACAATGAGTTATGCAGAAACTTCAAAAGCGTTGGTGGAATTTCCCCTCAAGAATATTCTTCCTTCTGCGAAGGGTCCGCATAGTTTATGTTTGACAGCGGAATCTTCAGCTTTCATTTTGCAAGATGATCTTAACAGGTGTTCGGGTTTTTGGTATGTAGTGAGATTTTTCAGAGATACTTTCTTCTCCTCTTTCTACTTTCTCTCTCACTCCCTCTCCCTCTCCTGTTTTCTTCTCTTTCACTTCTCTTTCACCTCCTTCTATCCTTCTGACTTATTCTCAGGAGCGCCTGACGACCATTTTTCTGTTTAGGAACCCATGCAGCATCTTTTCTTTGCATTCACTATTTTAATGCATTGGTTGGTACACAACCAGTCAAAAGTTATTTACTAAAATATTTACTAAAAATATATTCAATATTCTTTACTAACAAATAAATGTACAGTATGTTCAACATTTGAGTTCCTTTATTAGCCTTTTTTTCGTGTCTCATTTTTATTTACCACTGCAAAAAGCCACCTAATATAATTATAATTATAATTATATTGTGGCTCGCCAGACGAGTGTTAGATATTTAAGGAGCTATTGAGTGCAGAAACAGTAACGAGCGCATTTAAAGTTAAAGGACAGTCTAGAATTTGACTCTGTATCACCAACAACCAGTTAATAGGAGTCGGACCTGCACTGTTACAGATTCTCTCATCTTAGAAAGGAAACTGGGTTTATTTCACACATTTTCACTTATAGCTGTTCACTCAACATCTTTTCAGTTTAACAAGAATGAAAATCTGTAGTTTATGAAATGAATGGATAAGTGGGAAAAACCTGTGGTGTGCAAAAATTTAGACTGGTAGTGTGGATCTCCACTTTTGGTCTTCAGGGGCGTGAAAGGGGTGTAGTGGAGCTTTCAGAGAAGCAATGAGAACGTGTGCAGGTGAGGTTCGAGATAATAAGTCATACTCTCTATCTCTCTCTGTCTCTGTCTCTCTCAGAGAGAAAGACAGGCTCTCGGTGAGGAATGTGGTGGTTTCAGTGGGGTATACATGCCTCCTCATGCCCACCCTCTGGTTCTCACGCCGTTCTGTCTTGTTAAAAGCTCTAATTAGTGGCTGCTGGCTATTTGGAAACAGATGTTTAAACCCAGCAAAAGATTTTAGACATCAAACGCAGCGGGAAGTAGAAAGAGTTCGTTTTTTCCTTCTGCGAACGGCAGGAGGGGTGGAAAAGGACGGAGAGTTAAAACAGAAGTCGGTGGACGGAACCGTCGCGCCGTGTACGTATGGGCACGTGGAACAGGACAGCACGCACACACACACACATACACACACACTGTGTGTGTGTGTGTGTGTGTGTGTGTATGGGCACGTGGAACAGGACAGCACGCACACATACACACACATACACACACGCTGTGTGTGTGTGTATATGGGCACATGGAACAGAACACACATACGCGCACACACACATACACACACACTCTGTGTTTTGTGTTTTGGAGCACTCCGCGATTACATGGCAACCTTCTAGCGAGGGTCGTAAATTATTTTATGCGTGTTTTCATTGGAGCCGCTCGCGAAAAAAACAGCCCGACAGGGTTCTACATTTAGCTGGAGGCGAGGCCGGGTCAGAGAGGGGCGCAGGCCCGGAGAACCAGAAAAGTTGCAGAGTCCCTGTCTCTCCGGGACGTTACCCAGAACCAGCACGCTTCAAAGTGTGCAAATATCAAATTTGCACACTTTCAGAAAGTTCTAGATGTATTAGTGGTCCCTAGAAATCAAGTGTAAGCAGGTTTCAGGAAGTTCTAGATATATCACTCACTGCAGAGTCATAGTGTGAGCAGGTTTCAGCCAGTTCTAGATACATCACTGACTGCAGAGTCGTAGTGTGAGCAGGTTTCAGTCAGTTCTAGATATGTCACTGACTGAAGATTTGTAGTGTGAGCAGGTTATAGTCTATTCTAGATAAGTCACTGACTGTAGAGCCGTAGTGTAAATATGCCTCCAGTAATCACCCACATGCGACTGTGTTCAGAGTTCAGTAAACTCCAATAGGCTCGTTTGTGCGGTTTCTTGTTCTGTACGACACACTGCTGTCCACAAACACTAACTGAAGTAAACCTCACCTCTTTTTGAACTGCAGTAACAACCTCTACCTTTCTAGAAAGGCTAGTTGTTGGAACGTTGATGTGAGGATTTGATTGTATGAGAGCATAAGTGAGGTCAGGTACTGATGTTGGAACATTGCTGTGAGGATTTGATTGCACGAGAGCCCCAGTGAGATCAGGTTCTGTTAAAACATTTCTGTGAGGATTTGATTGTATTAGAGCCTTAATAAAGTCAGGTACTGATGTTGGAACATTGCTGTGAGGATTTGATTGTATGGGAGCCTTAATGAGGTCAAGTACTGATGTTGGAACATTGCTGTGAGGATTTGATTGTATGGGAGCCTTAGTGAGGTCAAGTACTGATGTTGGAACATTGCTGTGAGGATTTGATTGCACGAGAGCCCTAGTGAGATCAGGTTCTGTTAAAACATTTCTGTAAGGATTTGATTGTATTAGAGCCTTAGTAAGGTCAGGTACTGATGTTGGAACATTGCTGTGAGGATTTGATTGTATGGGAGCCCTAGTGAGGTCAGGTACTGATGTTGGATGATCAGTTCTGGATCACAAACTCCACTCTAATTCCTTCCAAAGGTTCTAAATTGAAGCGTAATCACTTCAGAGACTCCACAGGTCTTCTGCCCCATTTTCGCTTCTATCTGAGATTTTACAAGGTTGTGAAGCTATTGGGACTCTTTAACAGACCTGGACTCCCTCAGTGGACTGACTTTAGCTAAAATCTCTAAAACTGTAGTAAACTTGGACTAAAGTCTGGTCAGAACTCGAGCTCAGAAGCTTCTGCTACTTTTGTCCATGTTTACAGACGATAGCATGTCAGAACCCACATTCTTCACCAACCCGTTCTTTTAGAGGCAGTCACGTTGACGCAAATTGGTGACACATCTATGGAAGCCTTTGATGAAGTTGTGTGTGTGTGTGTGTGTGTGTGTGTGTGTGTGTGTGTGTGTGTGGACTTTGAGGTTTCAGTGGGACACCCCCTCAGCATCATCAAAGCAGGGGTGTAATGCTAGCCGCGCAGTTCATCAAGTGCAGTCAGATGATGAAGGATCAGGTTGTTAGCCGCCCCTGTCATCATGCGATCCCACTCAGGTCCTGTAGGCTCCCTCACACTCAGCCTGAACACACACACACACACACACACACACACACACACACAAGCTGTGTCTCCTGGCATTCTGATACTCAAAGACCACCTTTTTTTAAATGAATGACTCTCTTTGCCAGCTCTGAAGACGGTTCTGCTGTCATTCGAGAACATTTCGAGTGGGATTATAGACTTTGTACTTGAAGGTGAAATATGTCTTTACATGATCGTGGAGGCTTCAGGTGAACTGAGTCGAAGAGTTTGAACGTGAACAAAGGGGAGTAATTGATGTGGCTGAAGGCCAGGCTTAGCACGACCGAGGTTTAAAGTTTAAAGAGCAATAAAAGGCCCATATCTTACATTTCTTTTTCGTTTTTTGTGCGGTGTTATGAACTAAAAAAGTAATTCTCACATTCCAGCCTCTCTCCACAACGTTCACTCATTTCTACTGCGGTGAATACAAAACAAACTTAAATTTCGTCTTATTTTAGTAAATGGTAATGTGGCTTTTAGTTTAGCGTGTGGTTCTCTTACTTTACCTGTTCACAGAGAGATGAGCTTGCTCTTTTCTGGGTGTTCCCAAGGTGATCACTGAGTGGACAGACTGCTCTATAGGTCCTGATTGGCCTCCAAGTTTCCAAGGAACTGCTCATCAACAAATCAAATATACACTTTGCGCTAGATTGACCATCAAAAACGTGGATTTTCTGCACTGTCCCCCCTAATTTCCAGACGCAAATCGTTTTGGGTTTTTTTTTACCATGCGCCCAGATGGTCAAACACGCATTTTGTGCTGGTAGGGGTGGCTTTTTTAAACCAAGTGTGACCAAGCACCTTGTCGTTGCAATTTTACGCAGAATCGTGCTTTTGACTGACAAAAAGGGTGCCAAAAGTCAGAAGCGACGCATTTCAGACACACTTCTGTGTTCAGTAATGCTTTTGGCACTGCACGGATGTTTTGTTGTATGTCAGAGAACAATGATGTGTTCACTGCTATTTCTTGCCATGGTTACTTTACCTCAACAACATTAGGATGGAACCGTGGCACTCCCACATATTCTGTGCTGGTGCATTGTTTCCTCAGCTGAAACTGTTCGGATTTACCTGATAGACCTGCCGTCATAATAGCGATCCCATAGACTAAGCGCCCCTGCCTTTTAAAGGTGGGGTGATGCGCGATTCTGATTGGTTTGTTATATGACACACTTCTGGGTAATTAAGTGAGTTAGGACAGCCTATCTGTGCAATGTGCCTATTTGTGCAATATCAAAATAGACTTTTTCACGTCCACAATCCTCTGTTGTGCCTTATGGTATACGCTTTCGACCATGATGTTAAACTAGAGCCTACAGTGCTTCACTCAACCCAGGAGTAGAATTTTTGTGCATAAATGTGGTTCTTTATTTCATAAATGGAGTTATGAGGCTAGAATATTAAGTCTATAATTACCAAAATCTTTTCTTTAAACTCATCCTCAAACTGTTCAAACCTCGTCGAGCCGTGAGCTGAAAAAATGAACCGAACTTCCTCATTAAGGTGGCTCAGACTTGTGGACGTGGTGTAGGATGTGGTATGGCTTTATGCAAGCTGTAAAAATGAAAACTGAACTTCAACGCTACAGGTGGCCGCTTCAGACGACACCAGGACTGCTGCTCACAAAGCGTCATATTGGGATGTGCTTACAGAAACGATTTGGGTGGCTATTGACTTCTAATGTTAGGTTCATCACTCCAGAACAACATTTGGACAAACACATGCCTTTAAACTAAGTGGGGCTGCTCAATTTATGACTTCATAACATCACGAATGGGTGGAGCTACGGTGCTGGAGTCTGAATAGGTGGATGTGTGTAAATGCTTTGGAGTTTGTGACATCACAAAAGCAAGCTGACCTGGGGAGTATTGTGTATTTTTGAAACCACATCACACTTTAATTTACTGAAGCCTGTTTTTTTCCCCCATTACGGGCTTTTTAAGGCAGCGAGTCTTCAGAATAAGCGACCCATACATTCGGTGTTTTGCTCTATATGGCCTGTGGTCCAAATGTGCTACCAATAAGCCGCATTTGATCTCAGTGTGGTGCTGCTTTATAGCTCAGTCTGTCTCACTCACTCTTCTCCAATTAAAGTGGCCCAGATGTGCCGCTCCATTCTCTCTCGGCGGCAGCGGAGTCGCAACACGTTCTTCAAAACAGCCGCCCGGCCGGTCCGAGGGGGGTTTTATAAGGCCTGCTGTGTTTCTGAGCTCCGCTGTGTAATTGTGAGTGCTTGACTTGCACATGGTGTTTTATATCCTGTGATTAAATCGGTGCTTCCTGCACCGGACGGTGGCAAAACCTCACAGATCTGGCTGATTTCGCTGAGATGAAGTTCACCTATGCTCTGGTGCGACGGATCTAATCCTAAAGCAAACAGGGGACTTTTATTTTAGAATTAAGAGTCAAAACGAGCCAAGCTTGCATGTAATTAAAGGAAAGATCTAGTGGAAATGCCAAATATGGCCTGCGGAAAACCTTCACATTGTGAAAAATTGTTTTTAACGTTTTACCCGTTTAAAACCTTAAGACCGTGTTTCCAATTGAGAGGTCGAATGATTGGCATGATTGTTTTAAAGTGAAGCTCCTCTATAAAGCCCTAAACTGAGCAGAGATGGTCAAAAAGCCTTCATAGCACCTGTAGATACGTATAAACTCCAGTATTATACATAAACGCTTCAAAACTTGTAATATAAGACAAAGACAACGCTAAACAAAAAGTAGTATTTTAAACATGTATTTAAATTGTTGAATGAAACATGTTATATATCTCCAACTGGCCATGTGTGCAAATGTAACTTAGTTACCTTTAAAATTTTTTTGTGATAACTGGGATTAATTATACTAGACACACCCAGACTTTTACTGCAATCTCACTTTAGTTGAAATTAATCCCCAGAAATGTGAATCTCAGTAAGCAGTTCACTTTACATAAAAAATGCAAAAATCAGATCTGATTACCTACCCAATGATAATTTACTGGCAGGTTAATCCAATTTTCAGATTTGATCAAAAGCCCATATTAAACATAACATGAAATGTAATATGATAGTTTACACATACACACTTTAAAAATGAAGTGATTGTTCCTTAGAATTAGGATGAATTAATCTAAAACCTTTTGTCCATGTTTGCAGATGCAGTTTGATACAAGTGTGTGATGACTTAGGCATGCAGTTAGCATTGTGCTAACTGGTGAACTGTAAAATTTCATTTATTACCTTGAGGTGAAACACACTGGACACTATGAGATTAAGAGAGTTGTGTTAGATTTTTTGTATTCGTTTAAGCCAGGAGGAAATCTGGAATCTGTTTTATTTTATGTTTCTTTTGAAGGCATCATTTCTAAGCCAAGCTTCATGACATTCGCTCCAGTGCACGTGGTTCAGCCTTCATCTGGGCTTCAGCCTGACCTTATCTGAGGCCTCCATCAACTGTCATAGCTTTGGATGTGATGGGGAAGGGCTGATATGGCCAGCTGGGCTGATGAAGCTGACAGCACTGTGCTGTTTGAGAGACATTGATGTGTTTGTAGCAGAGGAAAGAGATACAGATTCCAGCTTGTCACCATCAGTCCCTCGGGCTAGTGCGTCTGCCTGCCGGGCTACACTCACATCCACCACATATCATCCTGTCAATCACACAGCACTTTCCATCTGCCCCACTTCCTGCTCTATCCTCTGTTCAGGCCTCCTGCAAAGCCTGGACATCGAATCAAAAGTTACCGATTTTGAAAATCTTTGTATCGTTATTTTAGTGTGAGGGTGTGCTGATGAAGGTTGTGTTGTTTTGCTTCTAAATCTTCAGCAGCAAAGGCTTGAAATCCGAACGGCACTTTTGGTGCACTAGGTGATGGTGGAGGTGCCTTTTACTCATTGGACAAGAGCAAGAAGAAGTCTAGCCATTCACTCACAGCAGCACGGGACACCTAACAGTGTTGACTAGCATTAGTGGATAGCTAGCATTGTTCAAATCAGACATTCCCTTGGGAAATGAGGTAGGCTACTTCAGCATTTAATATACAATGATCATATTAAATTAGTAAAAAAATGTGAGAGGCTTGATATGCATTAATATATTATACCCAATAGGGTATTCAGTACAATTTGACATGAAAAGGTAAAAAAGAAGGACATCTAAAAAAAAGAAGGAATTGTAGAAAGGCAGCATGTTGTCATCTGAGCAACTTCTACAGAGACACATTTGAATTCACAATTACTGTTCATATATTTAATTTAACACACAGGGATATTTAATAAAATGTAACCTGTGCAATTGTTATTGCACAATTTGTAGCTAAAGATTTTTTGAATGCATTAATATATGTTAAATAAATAAAAACTCATATGAAGAAGATGTTTCAACTGGTTGCATAAAATAATATTTTGCCAAGAAAACGAGTACATACTTTGCCAAACTCTTTACCCAACTTATGACATTGCAAACTAAATGAAAATGTATCACCATTCTTAGATCAGCACATGATAATGTATTTTTACTCTCTTAGTGGCTTCCGTTTACAATCATAAAACCTGCGTAACCTTTGATATCAGATGGAAAATCTGATATCTGTAGCAGCCAGAGGAACGAACTCTGTATCCTGCTCATCATTTGTCACACCTTCAGGCCAGAGCTCATATATTTAGATCCTGCTGCCACTCACACAGCCAGCTCCTGTCCCTCAGTCCCCACATGCTGCCCTGGACAAATGCACCCACAGCCCTTCTGCCCCCAGGTGCTGCTGGGTCCAGGCCAGAAAGGAAAAGGCTGCAATCACAGCCACCATCTCTGCTGTGATGGTGCAGGAGGCTGGACCAAATGGGGCAAGCACAGGCAGGTCCACTTCCTAAACCACTGGAGGTGACAGCTTTAACCTTTACAGGTGGTGCTTATCGGTGGCGATAACACTGTAATTTTTTATGAATTATCTTGCACTTGTGGCTCATTGAAACGTGTGGAGAAATTGCGTGGAGGGTGAGGATTCCAGACTTCCAGACTGTCTCACATTTGTGTTTTTTGCAGCTTTGGCTTTGCAGAAAAATCAGAAGAACCTCCTGAGAATGGAAACCCACTGTAAATATTTGTTACATAACCTAGAAGATTACGTAAACAACATAGTAAATCGGTAGCGATTGCTGTGGACCTCCAAGAGTTAAATGCCCATCTGACCTTCTGATCTAACATGGAGGTATTTGAATATCTATTTTTGGCTGCATGAACCACTGACCATTGGGCCCTGGGGCGATAGCCTCTTCTTCCCCCTGGATGGCTCCTGTCTCCTGTCTCCTGAAATGATTAGCACCAATTATCCCGATCCTAAAAACAAACCCATGTTGATCTGCATGAGGAGTCAGGTGTACCACAGATAGACAGATAGAAGGAGAGATTGTGTTGAGAATTCTGAGTTTGGATATGCAAAAGCACTGTTAGAGGCTTTGAAGTGTGATCAATTGATTTGCAGCTTGGGCGGTTTGTTGTGATGGGTTGTTGTTAGCTTTGGCCTGGAGTATGTGATAATACTGGCCTCATTAAATGTAAAGCACTTCCTCCCACGCCCGTCACTAAGCACCTCTTTAGGTAAATCGAGTCAGACATCATGGCCAACACACTCCCAGATAGAGCTATGAAACATAAACCACCAGCGCAGATCCCATAGTGATCTCTCTCAGTGTGTGTTTCTGCAGGTTAAAAAGGAGTAATTGCCCCCAGCTCGAGTTACTATAGATCTGTAGATAACGGAACAAAGTGCAGCAGAACAGTGAGTTTGGATTGGACTCATATAGGAATGGGTGGAAATACCTCACCACCCAGTCAACTTAATACCCAACATCCACCATCCAACTAATCCAATACCCCAATAACTCAACACTCAACAAACCTAATATCACATTAACCAACCAACTACCTCACCACCTCAATACAACTGGCGGTTAAGGAGTTGCCCCTGCATTTGGAAGGTCGTGGGTTTGAATCCCAGGACTGCCAGTGGCACGGCTGCGGTACCCCTGAGCAAGGTATCGTCCCCACGCACTGAGCTCCAGGCTCCATTATTGGTTGCCCACTGCTTCACTTGGTGAATGGGCTAAATGCAACGGACAAATTTCACACTGTATGCAGTGCTGTGGTGTGTTCACGCATGACAAATGTTTCACTCACATTTAAATATCTCATTCCTAACTAACTCTATACCTCAGCATCCCACTTTAGTATTTGATTACCATTAGCATGTGAATGCCCCAATACCCTTGTAACCAAGTGACTCAATATCCAATCACCCTAGTAGACCAATAAACAATACCAAGGTAACTTACTCGATACCCCAGCTCTACCCAGTACCCCAATATCCATCGAATCAAATACCCCACTGTACAACTAATTTTAAAGTCTAACATTCAAAAAGCATCAACTACCCCAACACTGCATCATACAGTTAACCGTCCAACTAATCCAATACCACAATACCCCATAATAAACCTCAATAGCTCAATAAACCAACACCCTGTCACCCAGCTAACCTAATTCCTTATTATCTAACTACCTGAATGCACCATAACCCAGTTAACCTAATACCCTTACATCCAACTAACTCAACACTACATTTTTCTGCTAACTCACTACACCATTCTTCTACCATACACTGATGTAACCAACCCAGGGCTCAACAAACCCGATGCCCTCACATCCCACCACACCATCAGCCCACCACGTGAATGACCAACTAACCCAACATTTAACTAATCTAATACCCCTTCACTCCACTAACCTTATAACTCAACTTCCTACCACCCAAATCATTTAGTACTTCTTAACTACCTCAATACACCATCACCCAGTTAACCTAATACCCTAATATTATACTAACCCAATACCCCATTACACAGCTAACCTACTACACCACTTGTCTACCACCCAACAACTCCATTAACCCAGCACTCAACATACCCAAGACCTCCACATCACACTACACCATCAGCCTACCATCTAACTGGCCAACTATCCCAATATTCAACTACTCCAATATTCCAGCATTACACCAGTCACCTACATCACCGAAAATTCTTTGCCACCCACAACTCTTCTATACGAACTCTAAGCCCTTACACCCAATCCCCAAGCAGCAGAAAAGCACCCCCAGGCCAAGCCATGCCTGAATGACAGAAAATAACGCAGTCTCATCTTGTTTAGCAGCAACTGCTCATACAACAGAAATCTAATACTTCAGTTTTGACAGACAAAACTCGACTTATCTCCCAAGCTGTTCAAGCTGCACTGTGTCCCAGGGCGGCTGTGGGGCGGGGGTGGGTTGTAGAATGTGGGAGAGCAGTGATGGGGGGTTGTTTGTGCAGAAGCTGTTGATAGGGGCGGGTGCTGGAGTGTCTGTCAGTACTAAGGGTGGCCTCTCTTCCTCCCGGTAATTGGATCTGAAAGTTTATAACTGGGGCTGAGAGACGCATTGTTGAAGGGAAGGGAGGGGCGTCCTCAGCCAGATGCTGAACTTGGCCTTGTCATGCAGAGCAGCGCAGGTCCGACTGTGACTCACAACAGGGGTTTCTAATTATAGTGATGTGTTTGTGGTGTCATTTTAGCAAAATGTGACATTATTTACAGCAGTTTAATGAGTAGTAGCATGACAGAGACTGTCAGTCTTCTGTTTGTTTTGGTGTTTGTCTAAAATAGTCTACAGTACAAATCACCCACAAAAATTACACACACACGAGGTATCCTGATTTCAGAAAACTGCTTTCGACTGCAATTCTAACTGCTTCATGAATGATAAATATTAGTGAGTTTCGCTATGTAAATATAAGTATAAATATAGAGCAATATTTTTTTTTAAACCCCAATGTATTATGGCAGATACTGTATTCTAGCAACAGAGTCAGTAAATGAACAAAAGAGTTCATTGATCAGTTTTACTGAGGAAGAAACTTTTCAGTATCCTGCCAGTTAAGGCCCAAATGCTATGGAACGTTTTTCTACTCAGACAGAAGAGGGTGTGGGAGTTGTGTGTGTGATTGTCTGCAACGCTGGTGTTTGTGTGAATGCAGTGTGTGGTGTGAATATCTGCAACAGAGGGAAAAAAAGACCCTTATGATCTTTTCAGCCGTCCTCAGGGTCTTTCGTTCCGAGGTGGAACAATGCCCATAGCACGCTGTGATGCAGCTCCTCAGAATGTCTTCTATAGTGCTAAGCATGGTAGAGATGAGTTTTCCTCATTCTCTACAGGATGTAATGACATTGATGGACCTTCTTGACCATGGAGATGGTGTTACAGGTACAGTAAACATGAGGTTCTCTATTATACGAATGCCAAGGAATTTTGTACTCTCCACCGAGGAGTTGTGGATGTTCAGCGTAGATCCCTTTTGTCTTGTCCACAATCAGAGACAGGTGGTTGTTTCTGCACCAGTTCATTAGCTGTTGCACCTCCTCTTTGTAAAAAACCTCATTGTTCAGGCCCATCGCAATTGTGCCATGCATGTCTCTCTGTGAGTAAATAGTCCCAGATGTTGTCCTGGGTGAGGGCCTGTATGGCCTGTGGGATGTTTGACTGGAGCAAAGTTTGACTGGAGTCTATATATTCTAAATGGTTCTAAGAGCAATGGTTCCAGTTCCAGTCCCAGAAACAAAAAGGAGCTGTATGCTGTTTTCCTTCACATCCGTCTGTGATGTGGTTGTCATCCAGCCACGCTGCTGCCAGACATTAACCTGAGCTGTGTGTGTTTTTCTGCAGGTTGTGGTAGACCACATGAGAAGGAAATGCAAATGCCACGGCACGTCGGGCAGCTGCCAGCTGAAGACCTGTTGGCAGGTGACCCCCGAGTTCCGTCTGGTGGGTTCCCTGCTGAAGGACCGCTTCGACCAGGCCACATTCATTAAAGCCCACAACCACAACACAGGGCAGGTGGAGCATGCCCACCCGTCCCACCGCAGACGGGTCAACAGCCGCGACCTCGTCTACTTTGAAAAGTCTCCGGACTTCTGTGAGAGGGACCCCGGGTCGGACTCAGCTGGGACGCAGGGCCGAATATGCAATAAGACCAGCCAGGGCATGGACAGCTGTGAAAGTCTCTGCTGTGGCCGCGGACACAACATCCTGCAGCAGACACGCAGTGAACGATGCAACTGCAGGTTCCACTGGTGCTGCTATGTGGTGTGCGAGGAGTGCAGGATAACAGAGTGGGTCAGTGTCTGCAAATGAGGAAAAAAACACACTATTATAAAAAGTATATAAATATATATCTAGAAACAGAGACGTTTAACGATGGGGAGAGACTGAGGCTTCCCGTTTTGCAATGGACTGCTGTCATGCTGCTCCCAGCAGCCCAATGGAGGCTGAGTGAAGAGACTGCAATGTAGCTCTGAAGAGACTGACATATAGCTCTTGACCAGCCCACCCACCACCTCCCACCCACTGTGCACCCCACAAGTCCAGTCACACTGCTACAGATGGAACATTTGGACTTGCACTGTGTATCATTTCAGAAAGTATTTTTTAAATTAAATAAGTTAAGGTTATTATTAAAACTTAAATCTATATATTGTGGCGTATATTGATGATAGAGCACTCAACGTTAACTCAATGTTTTGATTTTTTTAAGGCTGTAGTCTAATGAAGAACTCGAACGTACACAGTTTCCTCCTTGGTCAAATGCTACAAGATTACTGTTCTGTCCATGCTCCGTTTACAAAAGTGTTCCAAACTGTTGCAAATTTTTTTTTGTAGCAACTACTTTTGTAGCAACTATAGCAAGATTGCATCAGCTTTATGGAATGTTGAGAAAAATCCTGTTCAGTCCAACCAGAAATTGTAGCTCACCTTGTTTGCATAGTTTTGATTCCAATGGGGAAACCTCAAATCATAAAGTCCTCAGATTCCAAACTGTTGCAAAATTTGTTTCGCCATCTTATATCCCAACTGAGCAAAGTAGACACTCTAAAAATGGATGTAAACGGAACTGTGTGCTACATTTGTCTCATTAGGTTGAAAGAGAATGTTGTCTTCTTTCTGCAAAGCTTGTCCAGTCTAGCAACAGCAGCTACAAAAGAACACATTTGTGGGCGGACCTTGGAAAGGTCGCTTGCTCCAGTGGAAGGGAACTCCAGGCATATGGCTGATGGGCTAAACTGCGTGCGTTCGACTTTAGTGCATTTAAGAAATAAATGGCTCATAGCACCAAATAGCTGCATGGAAATCCGGTACTAAAAGAAGAAGAAAAAGAAGAACCCCAAATGACTGCTTGGGGCCCAGGCTTTGAGAAAGTGCTGCAGCAAGAGATCACAGCGTATGGTCTTATATGAACCGCCGTGCGTTCTGGAGAAGCTGGGCCAAAGTACAAAAATATGCAACACTTAATCATCCCTCTTTTTTTGCACAGAGCCATTGGTTAAAGAGTTTACTCATAAACTCAGAGTTTAATGGTGGTATTATATACCGTTTAATACCAATTTTAAGAGGCCAGCATGTGTGTACTACCATTTTTGTTATTATAATATATAATAAACTACACTAGTGCAGGTAAATCAAATTTAAAAAGGACTATTTTTGCTCGGTCAAGTCTACTGAGGCTGTTTAAAGTGTAGACACGTTTATCGGTGGTTCTGGAGATCTGGAGAAAGTGGGGGAGGCGTTCCCTCATTATGAGTTACCTGTAACCCTACTGAGATCTCGCTAAAGTTCCCAACGTTCCTGTGGAGAAACTGGACCGAACTCTGTGCACACTTTCCTGCGTGGATTTACGTGGACGCTGTTTTTCGGTTGCACTTGTCTTTCCGTGTACTGCCCTCACCCTTGTCTGAGCGCTCTATGTCTGTCAGCAGATGTTGTTGTGTAATCACAGTCTTCTAACCACACCCATTCTCAGGACCATCTCCATAATCCCCCGCTCACCAAATCCAGGGCCCAACACAGCTGTTTTAAAACCCTTCAGACAACACATTTTCAGCTTTTGACCAGTTATTTTTCGCATAAAGGACACTGTCAGTGCTAATGTGCAAATTACCTCTTCAATACGGTTATAAATCATTTAAATATTCATTTCTGTCCGGTCCCCTGTGGGGGGTTTTTGTTTCAGTGCCACTCCTGCTTGTGGGAGGAGAGATGGTTCAGACCGTGGCTGCACAATATGGACAAGATCCTGCAATTTGATTAAAGGGGAATTCCACCCATTTGTCAAAATTCCTCGAGTCAGTGTTTTGCGCTGCAAACAGAGTAATCCAGAGTGGGTTTGGTGTGAAACGGTTCATTGAGATTTCTTTACAGTGGTGGTAAATGGAACCGGACGTTTCCAACATAAATCCAGCCGTTTTATTCACTATTGCCCCCCAGCGAAACTCCATGTGTCTGATTGCTTATATGGATGCTGATGGATATAAACGAAGCTGTGTGCTACAGTGTCTCATTAGGTTGTAGGAGAATGTTGTCTTCTTTCTGCAAAGCTTGTCCAGTCTAGCAACAGTAGCTACAAAAGAACACATTTGTGGGCGGACCTTGGAAAGGTCGCATAACATAAATCCTGCCGTTTTATTCACTCCATGTGTCTAATTGCTTATATGGATGCTGATGATATGAAAATAGTGAATCTGAGCTAAATCACTTTTCTTTGGGGACTATTTTGCCTGTAAAAAAGCCTTCATGCATCCCTACACCATGAATGGATTTAGTTTTAGGAACCGAAGCTTCTCAAAACTCAGGCATCAGGTGGTTCAACAATTACCATTTCATGGAATAACTTTGTGTGTTGGAACTTTTAGAGGCGGACGTCTGGTTCCATTCAGCACCACTGTGAACAGTTCTGACCCACTGGGTTGATGTCTTAAGGAATTCCCCTTTAAAGAATAGGCTGCATTGTTTTGAGAGAAAAAAAGACATTCTTCAGGTCACATTTGGAACGATGATTGATCAGGTTGCTCATTTGCATATCGCAGCCTACCGCAGACGCTGACCTTGGGATAACGGTTAACAGACATGTTCTGCAGGTCTGATTGCGCGGTAACGAGTAAAGAGGTGAACACGTTCTCCTCCGCAGGCCGGGGCGAATGTAAACACCATAATTTTTACCCAGTGGATGAAAGCTTAATCCTCCCTGAGCTCACTGGTCTTGCAGTGCTATAATCTCTTAATTAGGAAACAACAACTTCCAGCTTAGAGCTTCTCCCTCAGGCCCCAGCTCCTGCAGGGGAACCCCGACCTGCAGCGGAGGGGATTTTCACCGTTTCACTGATGTTTCTTTTACCCACTAAAGGAAAAAAATGGATGGTTTCTAAAAGCACATTTGTCAAAATCTCTTACTGCCCACTGTTTTTTTTTTTTTGCATATTTGTTTGTCTTTGTTTTTTTGTCTTTTTTTTTTTTTTTTTATCCTTCTGGATTCTTGTCGCCTCGCGTTTGATTACATTTCAGTTCAATCGACTGTTTGCACATTTAAGGCAACTCTGTTCCGAAGAGACAATGGAATGACTGACCCTAAACTGCGGCAAAACGTGACAATGTGCATTTTTTTATTTAAAAATGTATAATTTTTTTAAGTTTGAATTTATAAGTTATTTTATTTTGTGGATAACTTAATATTTGACAAATAATAATAAAAAAAACAAATGAATAAATACGAAAAGGGAGTGATTTTCTGACTGCGAGAGTATAAAGACGAAGAGCGAGCTTCTTTAAAAAAAATAAATTAAAAAAAAACACGGCCATGTTTGCGTGCGGCGGGCGAGGGAGAAGGAGTGTGTTACATTATACAGTGTGTTTTCTTCCCCCTGCGGACGGTACAATCACCAAGTCAAGTGCGAGGATGGGAGAGATATGCTTTCAGAGCAAACGGCCCTGCTGATGTGTCCATTCATACAGAAGAATAACTTATCTAAACAGAGAGAGAGAGAGTGGGCGAGTGAGCAGAAAAAGCTCGCTCTCTCTCTCTCTCTCTCTCTCTCTCTCTCGAAGCATGACCTGAATTATATCTGAGTTTCCCTGAGACGAGTGGAGAAACTACAGATTCAGTTCCTTCAGTCCAGACCACGTGAGTGTGCCTGAGCAGAAAAAGAGATACTTTATTATTGGCCGGATTTAATTAAAAGTTTTTTTTTCAAAAATAATGACAGGAATGACTGGAAAGTGTCTCAAGTGTCACAAGTGGGGGTTATTAGTATATTAGGCAGTGAAGGAGCAGTCACTTCTTGAAAAATGACTGAAAAGATCTAAGACAGTTTGCCAAGAGCCACACTGTGACTTCTGGACAAATGAACTCCACTCCTGGAATTCACACCTGCCATTCATTTGGAGTCATCAGAATCTGCAGAAAAACGGTTCCCGTTAGATCCTGGAGAACTGGTGACAGGGTGATGGGCATCCATGGGTGGGGAGTGAAGGCCGGCACTTCTGGTCTGATCCCACAAACTGCTGAAGACGTTCATGCTGCTCTGATAGAAAGGGGTCAGAACACACAGGGCAGCGCCACCTGCTGCGTATGGGGCTGCACAGCTGCAGACCAGTCAGAGCACCCATGCTAACCCTGTCCACCACCGAAACCTCCTACAATGAACATCAGAACTGGAACATGGAGTGATGGAAGAAGATGGCCCAGTCTGATGGATCACGTTTACTTCTACATCATGTGGACAGTCGTGTGAGTGTGTGTTTGTGTGTCGCGTACCTGAGAAAGAGATGGACCAGGACACACCACGCGAAGAAGGCGAGGTAACGGAAGCAGTGTAATGGGCGACATGTGGAGTCCAGAGCTGTTCTGGGGGCATGAGGAAAACCTATACAACATTTTGGAAGTGGTTTTAATGTAATGGCAGATCAGTGTAGATCGAATTGGCACTCGGTGCTCATCACAGCATGTGTTCTTCTTTCTAAAACTGAAAGAACAAAAAAAATGAAATAAACATCCTCAGGCAGAGTTTAGAGAGTTTAGAGAGTTTAAAGAGTTTAAACCTCAGCAGGAGCATGTTGATTTAAGAATGACACATTAAAGCCCATGGCAGGATTAGGAGGGCACACCTTACGTAAGAGAATAATGATGAGGTTAATTCCTTTCACATCATTTTTTTTTAATTAAAAAGAGGCAGTAGAGAATACTAAGGATCATGATCTATGACTTTTAACTTTGAACATCTACTAAAGAGCTGCAGCTCGTCCCAATGATCATTCCACAAGTTACAAGATAATTGTAATTCCTCTGTATGAGTACAGTGAGACATTGTTTGGATCCATCCCATAGAGGCAGAGTTTAAAAAAACTGCACAGCACTTTAAACTTATTATAAATAACAAATAGTGATATAAAAATTAACCAGAACACATTGAAACTATACACAAGGGGTAAAAAGCTTCACATTTGCAAAACCGTCATGATTGACAGTATTTACACCGTTTTAAGGTTTACATAAACAAAGTCGTGTATGAGATGAAGATGAGAGCAGATTTGTGAAGCATTCTGATATTAATCAGCTTTGATAAACTGTGCAGTGATCCAGGTTCTAGCACAGAATTCACTGAGATGTTTCTTTCCCCTTTATCAGCAACTGGGAATTTGTGTTTTGGCATAAGTTTACCTCTAAGTTTACCTCGAACCCACGTCACATTTCAAGTTGGCTGTTACTCATATTATGTCCAGGGCACTGTGGGGTCTTATAATATATGGCATTAAAAGAGTGGATGGGAGAAGAACAGGAAATACAATGAAGAAAAGACAAACACTTTTGAAGCCATTGTTTTAGAACTAGCCACTAAAAACACAGACAAATAATGTCATTGCTGTCAGAAGAAAACACTTTCTTAACTTTCACTGTAAGTTGATGCAACAATATTTTGCCCTAAGTCATTGTGCACCATCTCTTTTGATTGGTTTGCTCCATGAAAACAGCACCTGTTATGTTCCATAAAATGACAAAATATCCAAGTCAAGCGTAGGAACATCCTTTGTTGTCAAGTACCAGTTAAACAAAATTTTCCCCACCTTACCACACTTCCAGCGCAAGAGATCAAGTCTCCTGTGACCCAAGTTATTGAGTGCACTGGTAAAATATATTATATGAATAGAAAACCTCACAGAAGAGGGGCAATCTCCCATAAACACGGTTAGAACTGAGCACCTCAAAACTAAAGAGATCATGTCTAAAACCCCAAGAGAGTGCTAGTAAAATACCCAGCTGAAGTGCATCCTAAAACAAGAGACGCAAAACAAGCATACAAAACTAACGGCACATAGTGTGTGGTGGTCCTCCTGGTAGGATCTAACTGGTCAGAGGTCCGTTACAAGACTGAGACACAAACAGAAACCCCATAAATACACCAAATTATAGACTCACGACGGATTTACCTCTGGAGCTATGAGGTTTATATAGTTAACAAGTAAAGGAAGCTGATAGACTGGTGACCTGTCCAGTTTTGGTCCATGTTTTTGGTATTTTTTAAACCTGTTTATCACCCTAAAGAATGAAGAACTGTAGCAGGCTGCTGAGCTGCATGAGAAAGAAAAGGAAACCCTAGTGGCCTGCGGCTGACCTTACAGCCGGCATCTGTGGACTACAAATTAAAAACCGGCACTGTGTCAGTGCTGGGTATTTTGAGGGTTACTGTATGTTCTTCAGTTTTTTTCCATACTGAATGCTCAGTGATGAGAGTAAAACAGTCCAGAAAAGTCGAGCAGCAGCGATGCACTGCAAGGTTTAGAGCATAAAGAGAAGTCCAGCAGCAGCTGTGGAATGAGCCTGACTTGAAATAACTGTTCTGTGTTTTTCCCCTGAGGGACAAAAGCCAGAGTGAGGGACCAGTCTCTACAAGCATGACACACACAGTAGACAAAGAAAGATCACGCACTTCATACATACACACACAAACATTTTTCACTGCAGCCAATAAGATACAGGGTTATTCATTTCAAGTGATCCTTCACTGCAAGAAAAAAAAAAAAATCACATTTCCAAAATTTTTCCATTTTACCTCGAATGCAACCCGAGATGTGATTACACTGCAGATATGATAGAAAACGAGTATAAACGTGATTGTTATTTTTATAGATAACGCAATACAAGAAACCACATAAGTTGGATTTCAGAGTGGTCCTCCCTCTCCCCCATCACTCAGTATAACTGTCCTCTCTCTCTGGGTGGGTAGGGTGGTCCTCCCTCTCCCC